>CAJHQP010003457.1:0-67304 GCA_905132765.1 Moricandia arvensis
GCTAGGTCCCTCAAGCTAGCCAAAATATGAGTATGACTTCGGCTTAATCTGGAGCTGGTTGCTGACTTATGTCTCCCATTTGTCTTCCTGTGACAATCTAAACAAAGATCAAGTGAAGAATCAAGAAAATGTTTGGACAAACTAGAAACACTTAGAACCTTTTTTATCGATTTTAAGAAGGAATGAGAATGATGAAAAAAACAACTTGGATTTTAAAGAGCTTATGGTCTACGAAATTTATGGCTAATGAACAGCTAAAGAGGATTTAATTTCTTGCCTATCAAGTATGAAAAGTCTTAATGCAAGATATATATATTCTCTTTTATATGGAAATGCAATAAACCGATATGTTAAATATGATAAGAAGAGCCTCCTATTGAATGCAAACTGATTTGATTTTTTTTTAGTTTTCTGGACAGATTAAATGACTAAATTTATGATCTTTTTCGTGAAGAACAAAAGCAAGAACATGAATAAAAATTATGCAAACAAGATAACCTTTTTTATGATTTATTTTTATAAAAGACTAAAACAAATGCAATGGAAAAGAAACGACCTGGATTAGGAGATTTTAGCTCTTATACCACGTTGTTGTAAGATCCTTGTTTGGGATTACAAAAACCGGAAGGAATGGTGAATCAAGGATGAAGGCGGATTATTGATGATGGTGGTTGAACTGGATGTATCGAGTGAACCGGTAACTATGGGCGATAAAGAATGGATTGCCGATGGAACTGGGATAAACAAACGTGGATGTTGAAATCTGAAAGACTGGTTGTTCAACACTCTTCTTTAAAATCAGTGGATGGAATGATGGAAGGAGATGGTCGAATGGATTCTAATCGATTGGTTGTTCAATACTCTTCGATTAGAACAATGGATGGGAAATGATTGCAAATGGATGGATCGATGGACGCCACAAGACTCATGGACAGAACCTTGATAAGTCAGTTGGTTTTGGGCTGCTTCTCACACACACACAAGAGACTTAGGGATACGTTTTCTAAGGCAAAAACTCGATTTTCTTTATTGATATGCGGTAAAGAATACAAGGCTGCTTATAGGGGATTTATATAATATCCGATGCAGCTATGACTTTTTAGGGGACTTGAAACAAATGACTTGAATACAAAGACTCAATCCTAGGACCTAAAAACATGGCTAACAAGGTGCCTTATTAAATGCTTATTCGAAATCAAGAAACAAAGGAAATAATATAACAAAAACATGGAAACAACTTGGTTAGTCAATCAATCATGAAAATAGTATTAACCACTTACTTATTTGCTTGGGACGTTCATGATTGCTTGACTAATCATGCACCTAGACCCTTTGATGGCTTGGTTCTTGATCTAAGTGTATGGACTGGTTTTGGGCTAAGTTTGGATGGCTCAATGATGAGCAAGTTGAAGCCATGGGTTCTTGGGAGAATGGGTCACACCTCTTTGTTGATCTTAGCTGGATCGAATGATCTTCATGGGTCTTGAAGGCTGGATTGAGGTTGATTGGATCATTCTTGGGCTTATTCTTTCAATGGCTTCATTTGGGCAGTTTTCTTCATGTTGTTTAATTTCTTATCCAAATGCCTCCTGGTCAAGTGTGAGCTGATTGAACTAGTTGGTTAAATCTTCTAGATCAGGAGGTTGAACCAAAAGAGCCTCAATTGACTGGTTGAAGCTTTCTCTTAAGTCTTTTGTACCAGAACGTGTCTTTGGTGCATTCTTCATGATCGTATACAGATGGACTATGGCTGGTTTCAAATATTGTGCAGAGGAGGTTGGACATTTTTGGGAGCTTTCTTATTAACTATGTCAAATCATACAGTTAGAGAATTTGAGACACGTTGCGTTATTTAGAAGGTTTATTAGCGCTCTTACACGTGGAGGGAATGCCTAGACCTATTGAAGTTCATGCCCATGATGACCCCTTTCGATATGAGGGAGACCTGCTTGGGTTGCTGCATCAAGTTTGTGGCAACTTTTTTTCTCCTATGAGTCATGTATTTAATCCTAATGCAACTGATGCCAGAATGTTCGTTCTTTAGAGACTAAACCCAATAATTTTTCTTCTTTTCAATACCTGTAAACAAAACAATCGATTTGACTTTTGACCTAAAATCATCTCATCTTATATATATATATATATATAGATATTTACATATCAAGCTCATCATCTTCTTTATCTAAAGGTGGGCTTGAGTTTGACTACACTCAAGAGTGTGTCCTCTACTGTTATACCAGTTGCTTTCATTTGATAGAGAAGCTTGATGGCTTCAATATAATGCCCATTCTGCATATAACCGCGACCATAGCGTTCCAGCAACTAACACTCGTCTCATCCTTTCTGCTCATGAAAGCCGTCTCTGCAGCTTTCACCTTACCATACTTCCCATACATCTCGATTAACCGACATCGAATCAAACAATTCGACTCAAACCCGAGCTTTATAGCATCTGCGTGCACTCCTCCCCCGCTTCTCCCACCGTCACTGACCCATGTGCTTGCTTTCAAAACATTAGAGAACACCGAGATATTCTTCTTGATCCCATGCTTACCCATTTGGATGTAATCGCGGATGACCTCTTGAAACTCCCCTTCTCTATAGTCGTTACTAACCTTGGCTGCCCAAACAAGGGTGTCAGCATTGGAGAGCTGGTGCAGCACAAGATTAGCGTCTTCCAAACATCCAAACTCCCCGTAGAAACGTATCAAGGAACCAGAAAGATATGAGTCTTCTTCCTCTATAAACCCTAGCTTCTGACACAAGCCATGTATTTGCTGTCCTAACCCCAAATCTCTGATCATAGCAGACGCTTTTAGAACGCAGCCCATGATCCAAGGGGTGATTTTTGAAGCACCATTCTGGTGTTTCAACATGGAAACAAAGAGAAAAGCAGCTTCCTCATAATCACCCATCTCAATATAGCCGAGGATAACGATAGCCCAGGAATGAAAATCTCTGTGAGGCATTCTATCGAACACCTGGCGTGCCGTATCTAGACGACCGCAGGACACATGCATCAGGAGAAGACGGTTGAGAAAACAAGTTCTGGGTCTTACACTTGACTTCATGATATGAACTGTTAGTTCGTATGCTCCACGTTGATCGCATTCGCTGGTTGATTCCTTGGCGAGACAAGAGTATAGGTCTTCGTTTCCAGGGAGAGACAGAGAGTCCATGATTCGGAGAATGTCGGAAGTCGAGCAACGAGGAATTGGCGTTTGAGGTCTGTCTATCGGAATCTGGGGCTGAAGGACGACGATGGTTCTGGGCTTTGGCGTTTGGGTCTTCTTAAGAGAAGCTGAGCGTCGAAGGTGGTCTTGACATCAGTTCCGAAGCTTTGTGTGGTGGAGTGGTTGAAAGAAGGAGTAAAATAGGTTGGAGGTGGCGGTAAAGCTAATTCCAGAGTTCTCATACCTGACATTTCTTCTCTATGTGGAGGAAGAAGATGAAGAAGCTACAAAAGCAACGCCGGTTCTGTTCAGCGTGCAGTAATTTATTGTTGGTTTGGTTTGTAGGTAAACCGGCTCGATTGAGAGATAAATCTGACATAGGCCTGAGTGTTTTGGTTTTCGGTTCGGTTTTCCGAGTTTCCGGTTCTAGAAATATAGAAATCATTCGGTTATCTATGAAATGTGGTACTTTTGATTCGATTATTTTGGTTTTAAGTTGGGTTTTGGTAATAATTATAAAACCGATTAATATCCAATAAACTTTTTGCTCTTTTTCAGTTCTAGTTCGATTTTGTTTTTTTGATTTATTTTGGATATTCGTGGTAAAAAAAACAGATTTATGGGTTTTTGGATTAAAATTTGGATAAATTTTAATATTTTGAATAAAGCTTTCAATTATTAGAGTAATTCAGATAATTTTAAATACCTTAGATAAAAATAAATTTGGGTAGTTTGATTCGTAAAAAATATTTTTAGAATATTTGCTAATAATATTAATATTTTTGACTATATAAATTATATTTCAGATATTTAGATGTCTATTTGGTTCTTGGTTCGATTTTGATTCTAGAAGTACAAGAACTGTTCAGTTATTTTTGAACTCTGGTTTGGTTTTGAGTTCAGTTTTTTCGGTTCTGACTCTGGCTTGGTGTTCTGTTTTTATGCCTAACCTAATCTGACATTATGATTCATTGCTCTATAAAATTCCCTAAATGACTCAAAATAGAGCCTATTGATTACAAATCCATGAAAATGACGTAAAGCATATTTTGTCATACGCGCAACGCTTGCGCTTGGACATCATTTCCCTCTGTGGATTGAGGCGCGTGTGTTTTGTGTTTATAGATGTGTTAAATATAACCCCAGGAGTTTGATTAACAGCGACATTAAAAAGAGATAATGCGAATACGTTACTAAAATGCACACATCACTTCAATTTAGACAAGAGATGGCCCAAATCAGTATTTTTAAATTAGGACCAAGGTCATAAATAGATTTCATAAGGTAGAAGCAAAGAACAAGTCTTATGCTAAAAGTTATTTGAAGCTGATACAGAATTACTGCAGAGAAGCATTTGATTCATTCATCAAGCTTAAGAGGAGGAAGCCTCTGCTTCAAGGAGTTGCTTCACCTTGGTGATGTAGTCACTCATGGCTTCGTCCGTCGATTTCCCTGACATCCAAAACAAATACCAAGACAATCACAAGCCAGATTCGTTAAGATATGGAACTTGAGACAAGAATCACCAGCTACATTTTTGGTTACAAGCAAACCAGTAGCAACTGAATACGAAAAGGTTTACCTTCAACGGCCTTCCAAGCATCCCACTTGGCTCTTTCCTTCATGCTGAACATTCCAGGACGACCTTTAAATCAATCGAACAAACAAAAAAAATGTTATCAATACAACAGAAGTTGAAGCAAGAAGCTGTCTTAAGGCGTGCATACAGAAAAAAAAAAAGAAAAGAAAGAAGGGTAATAATAATATTAACTGGTGGTGACTGGCCCAACGGTGGCTTGCTTGTAGAGACTGTAGAGGATAAGCAAGTCCTCGTTCGATGGGCTCGCGGTGAGCTTCTTGACTTTCTCAGCGTGCTCCTCAAAGTCCTCCTATAGATTTATAAATCAACAGAAACAGATCTTAATTGTCTACAACACCATCAGATCTTTCTTACACTATGCAAACCTAACACAAGTTTCGCCGGTGAGATCGATTACAAACTTGTCTTAATCATATATAAAATGATAAATCATGAGAAACAATCTTAATTGCCTACAACACCATCATCACATACCAGTAAGAGCTAAGAGATTCCAAACCAAACTAAACACCAGGCATAAACCTAATTCAGATTCGAACTTTTATTACACTATGCAAACCTAACAGCGGTGAGATAGATTACAAATTAACTTTACTGAATTATAAAGGAGATGATAAACGAAACACTAGATCTGGACATAAACCGAAACAAAGATTGAAATTGGTCCATATGGATCTGATCGTACCTTCAAACCCATGATGATTAGACGTCAGAAGTTGAGATAAAATCAGTGTCAGACGGAGAAGACGAGGACTACGCGTGTGTTATTTATACATCGCCGTGTCTCTCAGGCTCAAATATATTTTTTATTTTTCTGAAATAAAGTTATATTAATTGTTTTTATGATTAAAAAAATCTTAGATATATGCAGTACACACGTGAACTCAAAAAAATCTTATATTAATTGTTTTTATTTTTTGCTGATTAAAAAAAAAAAACGAACCAATTGTGGGCCGCCACGTGTCAATGGAGCCCACAAACAGTGCAAAAACCATTAAAAACATGTTTATTGGTAAAAACTTTAAGTGGTTTTTAAGTGTGCCAGAAAATTGTCATTTTTGTTGCAGGCACAGAGGAAGCGAGAGAAAAAAAGAAAAAGAGAAACAAACAAAATCAAGATGGTCACTCTCATTGTGACATGTCACCCTAAGAAACGTGTTTTCAATTGTTTAATTAGGAGACGTGTCTTTGCTTCTCTTAGTGTTTTCTTTTCTTTTTTTAATTAAATAATCTAAGAGATGCACTTAAGAGCTCCCTTTAAACATGATCTTAATTAGGAATTTTAGAAAAAGGTTCTTGCACTGTTTATGGGCCCCACGTGTTAGAAAATTGTTCTTGAACTATTCGCGGGCCCCACTTTTTTTAATTAGGAATTTTAGAAAATGGTTCTTGCACTGTTCACGGACTCCACGTGTTAGAAAATTGTTTTTGCACTGTACACGGGCCCCACATGTCAGTGGGGCCCGCAAATAGTGCAAGAACCCCCCCCCCTTCACCTCTTAAAAGCCTTGGATAAAGATGCCCTTAGTTTATCTCAAAGGAAATTTTATTGATATATGTACATACGACATATCATAAATTCACATCTTATCGTTTAGGACTTTTGATATTTTATATCTTTTTAATAAACATTAAACTATTTAAAATAAAATTTAACGCCATAAATTTTCAAACACACAAATTGAAAATTTTGTTTTCTCTCTGATCTTCGACTTCGATAATGTGAGAGACCGTCGGTGTCGCTGTCTCGCCGCCTCTTATTCCTCTGTGTAAATGTTCCCAAGTTTCACTCCTCGCTGGTGTCCGATTTTCACTGCGGTCTTGCACATCGCGCCTCCGCTTGTCTCATATCTATGTATTATTCCAGTTATCCCGGGTTGACGAGCTCCTCTCCACTCTCCCACTCAACCTCAGGCTATGTCGGACCATGTTAGCTTGGCTCTACCTCACTCTCGTTTCGGTGCCATTATGCTTCCTGTCAGGTCTATTTATCTCTGCCTTGACGCAATTTCTTAGGGGTATATTTCCCCGGTGGCCATCGCGAGTAAAACCTTAGTCTAGTTGGCGACTCCAGATCTAGACATACACTACTTCACCAAATCCTCTATGAACCCTCCTTCTCCACAACACGTCATTGTCAAATCCAAACATCTTAGGTCTCTTGTAACAATTGGCTACGATTCTCCTTCGATGTCGCAAGCCACTACCATTATCCACCCAATAGTCGTGATGTTCTTCTTTCTCTGGCTGGGAAATGGCTTCCCTTATCTCCAGTGAATTTTTGTGTCCACGCGACTATTCTCTAGTTCCATCCAATCCCTCGTCCCCCCAACCCCACTGCCACATCTCCAGCAACGCCACAACCATTGTCACACTTCGTCAGCTCTGCACCACCGTGTGTACGCCTGAGATTAAGGCCATCGCTGCAGGCCATCGCGTACTCCATCGTCAAACCACCCTCAATTCGTGACCTAATCAAAAGGTTAATGGGTTGAATTTAATGGGCCCAACCCATATCTTTGTTATTGAGAGTTTTTCAAGTCTGATTTTTTCGGTTCAACAAAGCCGAATTGCAAAGCCTTTTAAGTTTGATGTTATGGGTTCACATAGCCAATTCCAGATCCTTCCGGTTAATTCTCATGTTTTCCGACTATTTCGAAATTCGCATAATCTCTTCGGAAAGTTCAGTCGGTGTTAGTACTGATTTATGTGGTCTAATGGGCTGTTCAGCCACATCCAGCTCCTCAAAGGGTAGTGTTGTCATCCAAAGCTATCTGTTAGGTCATTCAACGTCGATTCTGACTATTTCATGTTCGCTGGAGCAATCGTTTCAAGGGTAAAAGTGAAGCCTTTTGAGAGGTTTCTTTACTTTGAGCAAGTCTCCCTTTGTAACATCTCTATCCTTTGTATCAGCAGTTTATTTTGTTGTTAATTATACCGTCGAGACACTTCTGGTTGTAGTTAATTCAGTCTGTCGGGCCTTTTATTTTAATATAATCAGTTGGTGTACAAAATAAAAATAAAAATTAACAAAATTACAGACAAAACATATATAAAATTTTTATGGACGAACATTTATGATTAAGTTACAGCTAAAAGTTAAAAAAATGTTTCTAAGAACCTCATAATACTAAGTGAATTGAAGTTAATATTGTTGGAGCCGGGTTTCACCCTGCTACATACCCAGTCTGAGACCTCAACTCAAATTTAAATAGCACGGATCAAGTGTCACCAAAACCAAAGAAGAAACAATAAGCACACAAAGTTCAAAGCCCCACCCTGAGATGGAAGGATCTCACACACCGGCTTTGGACATTAAAAATAAAACGTAAAAAAGGTTAATGGATTCAAAACTATTATAAAAACACCTGATCCACACTAAAAATCACGTCATCTTTACGATTCACCTATAAAGACCTATAAAAGAAGGAGGGAAATCCAAGAGAAGGGGGATCAAATCTTCTCGATTCAAAACTATTATAAAAAATACCTGATCCACACTAAAATCACATCATCTTTACGATTCACCTATAAAGACCTATAAAAGGAGGAGGGAAATCCAAGAGAATGGGATCAAATCTTCTGCATAGCTATATTATAGTCTCAATAACATGCATACTCATTTTTTTCTTAGATACTCTTTATATTCATCGGCTGCTCTTGACCTTATTATCAATAAAACATACACTTTCCATAGTTATTTGTAGCTTAAACTTTCCTGTTTTAGATAAATGTTTATACAAGTAACTAAAAGCGCAAACCATATTTTTGAGTGGATTTTAGAATCCAAAATTTGGCTTTAGAAGGAGGAGAAAATTTAGCAAAAAATACTCCTCTAAATACCCGATGTGAGACACAAAACTACAATGGTACAACAAACGGAAGCAACTAAAACCTAAATAATTCCCCAAGCAAATTGAACAAGGTCAACCCATATGGCGTTATCCCACAGCTAGATGAACACGGAAACTTGATCGCTTATCAAGCCAATTCCCAGCAGTTCGGTCTTGATGGACTTCCCCGTCATTCCACCCACCATCAGCAGAAATTCTAACAGCACAATCCATCAACATGAATGCCTTATTGACCCAGGTACCCCAAAATTTACGTAACATTTTCTTTGTTTTGTCTCAACGTTCAGGTCAGTTGGATACTGCAGGCCAACAATCCCTACAACGTGTTAGAACAAGTCGCTCATTCCCATGCTGAACAACAAGCTCAGATTCAACAATCTATTGGCTCCATCACCCATGACTCCACAGAATCCCACATCACTCGGGAGAAACACGACCTCCATAAGACATAACGGATCAGATAGTAATCATGGATCGATCCAGGACGCGACAGTTCCAGAAGGTGAGATCAGAGATATCAGGTAAAACTTAGCACAGATGCAGGTTGTGCATTGTGAGGTACAATCCAAGATTCGCCGAGCTACAAACTCAGCTCCTGAAGTAGATGGAGTCATTAAGGAGACACAAGAAACACTGTTACGGATCAGATAACTAGCATTATCATCCCAAACATTAAACTCAAGATCCCGTTCTATGAAGGAAAAACCAATCCCTAAGCTCTGATGACCGCATTTTGCATCGCAGTGGGACGAACTCGCTTCAACAACAGAGAACGTGATGCTAGTTACTGCCAGCTTTTCATTGTAAATTTGACAGGAGTCGCTCTTAATAGATTCTCTTAGCTGGAGGCCAAAAGATCAACAATTTCAAACAAATCTCAATCGTGTTCATGAAGCATTACTCTATGTTCATAGAGAAATGAGCCTCGGATACCGACCTATGGACCATGTCTCATAAAAAACAGGAGTTGCTATGCAAATTTATCAGCATATTCAAAATCGTTTTCTCCAAATAGTGATGGTGCAAAATATCAGCATTACGAAAACCCCTATGATATGAATCGCGCTTCCGTGAAGAACTCCTTCTTAACAAGCTTGCCACTATGGGAGGACGCTCTCCACCAAGCTTCGAGGTATCAAAGAGGACACTTTGATTTTTTTAATCAAAGTTTCATTATGTTTCCAAACAACATGTTTTTTGAAGATGAATATATGTTTGATCCTAATGAAGATCTCTGTAGAAATTTCAGAGAAATGATTGAAAGCCCAGTCTTTGACGTATACGATGATGTATATCGGATTCAAAACGAAGACAACATTGAATTCGACAGTTAGGTAGACATCCCGAGTGATGAATATTCTTTTGAGAAAATTTAGTTTTTGTCTCGTAAAATGCACCAACTTGGAAAAAAATGCGTTGACTTGGGCTTATAAGCAAAAAGCCCATTTGAAAATATGTCTGCTATATCATGGAGAATAAGGTTAGAAATCCACAGTTCTTCATGACACATGTGGTATTATCCTCATGCCAAAGTCAAATTTGATGAAGTGTTTCTTAATTATTTTGCACGTGAAGAATTTTATCATTGGAAGGTTAAGAAAAAAGAAAAACTTGGTTCTCATAGATGTTATTTTGGAATCTAAGACCACAATTAAGATTTGAGGACGAATCTTTTCACCCAAAGAGAAATGGTGCAGAGAGAATATTTGGAAAATTTTCCAAATATCTTATTATCTAATTTACTATTTATTAATAGGATAATATTTTTTTCTTGTTTAGGGTTTTATGTTTTTCTATGTATAGCCATTTATGATTTAGTTTGTATTCATTTTATGATATTGATTAATAAAAAGAAAGTGATTACTTACAATTTTTTTTTATAAACTACTAAGAAAAATATTCTCAAACCCTAGTTTTTGGGTATTTTTAGAAACAACGAATTTAGGTTTATTTTTAAAAGCTTCCACTACAACAGTTTGTAAGGGCACTTTGATTTCTTAATCAAAGTTTGATTTTTTTTCCCTTAACCACGTCGCATGAGTGTTAGTATCTCTCTGATGAATATCCATTTAGTTTAACGGAGGACTTGTATGGAAAATAAAAAGAAATTATTGGTCATGTAATTTATGATAGAGTTAGTTAAGATATTATTATTATCGAGCCAATCAGTTTTTGTTTTTATTAAGGATGCATTCAAGTCCACAAAAGCATATGTGTGTGATTTCAGGAGTGCTATCAAAAGTGAAATACTGAAATCAAAAGGTGAAGAAAGTAATTGAAATGCATGTGCATTGGAAAATTGGAAATCGTGTGGATACTCATTGATCAAGACATTATCAAGTTAAGAGATGTGTGACTACATGGTGGATCTATAAAATATCATTGAATACATATTTATTAAGATGACTAATTCAGTGATGTATCAAGTGTGGAATTACCAATCAAATAAAATAATGGAAAACAGTAACTGCAGAAGAATAAGATTCGAGGGTGAATCTTCTCTAACCCGGAGAAATGATGCAGAGATATATTTAGATATAATCCAAATATCTTGGTTGTTTAGTTTATTATTTATTTTGATATTTATCTTAATTAGTTAAAATTATCTTTGGTATTTTAATAGTCTTAAGATTATTTAGTTTTCATATAAATAGAAGTATTATCCCTAGTGTTATATTCATTTTATGATTTGATTAATTAAATAAGCTTTCTTAAAAAAAATTATAAATCACTGAGAAGAGTATTCTTAACATGTCTACGGTAGATATATGGATCTCATTAATTTTATCCTTTAAAGCGCTCTTTCATTTAATATTTTAAACTTTGTTTCTGTATATTTATTTTCACCATAACTTCACTCCAACCTTCGAATAAAGAAAACATTAGCTTTCTAGTCGTCGGAATCCTAGTTTGCTTAGGGTCGATTTCACTCAGTTCTTTGTCGAAATTCAGCATTCGGCAATACATTCTTTATTTTTGTGCTGATATGCTCTTTATTCTAGAGAATCAAACGACATTACAATGTTTGTGAAGGTGTGTGTGCAGGAAATGAATGAGACACAACACTCCGAGACTGATTATTTGCAACCAACATAGTCTCTATCATTTGAATATTTATGTAAAACTAAACCAGCCAAGGATATCCATTGGATCAGATGTTTTCCCATAGAAATCTATCCAGGTGGATAACATTTTTTTCAGCTAAAAGGTATCCATAATACGTTGTCTAGATAGACTTGTACATGTGGATGACATTTTAATGTTTATTTGTTTATTAACAATGGATATCTTATATTGTTTAATGTATTTCATGTGATCTTGTTTTCAAGATGGAGTTTAACAACTAAATATACATATATATGTAATAAATGTAGTAGATTGAATTATTTTAAAGAATTGTATGGTAAGATGTAAATAAAAGGGACATCAGATTCTTCCTTTTCAGTCTCAAAAAATATTATGCAAGGATCGTATATTTGCATAGACAGAGGGGGCATGGTCACTTGTTAAAAGAAACGACAGAGGATGTTCATTGATATACATCAATTGTGATCAATTTTGCGCGAGATCACATTTACTGATGCTATGTGTAGATGCTCATGTGGATGGGAATGTTTGATGTTCACCCAAACCATTAATAGTCATCTTCACTTGATTCATGTGATATGATTATCCTAAGAGACTCACCCCTATCTGCATCAAAAAAAATATAAGAAATCAGGCATAGATACACACACATTACTAATCTTTGAGATAATAAATATTTTTTTTAACACTTTGTTTTATTGAACTGATTTGGAACATATTGCATCATAGAAAAATATGATAAAATGATAATGAGAAACTAACGATCCTTCCACACCGGAAAATCTTGGTGATAATCATCATTGATAAAATTAGCCATATCAAATTATACAATAAGGTACATTAGATGTTTCCGTTCCAACAGTAGCAGACAAAACTTTATCAAAAACATGACAATCTCATCGTCTAAATAGGTCTTTCATTTTCAATTACCTTTATCAATTTTGTCTTGAATTAGCTTCAGATAAGCTACCATCCTAACATCTTAAAATGCAAATACAAATCAAATAATAATGAGGATTGATGGTTCACACCAATAGCACAACAATAACAGACTAGAGGAATGTTTAGAGAGAGTGCATAAGAACAAGCTCTCTAAACACCCAGCGACGACTATCACCACCTCCACTAGAATGCTAAAATCCCACCTTTCTTAATCACTAATGAAAACACATTAATTAAACTACAACAACCAAAGGTATCACTTAGAACAAGACATCGTCCACAAAAAGGTGAAGCTGAAACTTCAACCTTAAACAGAAGAAACCAAACCGGAGTCACTAGAGTATAACCAATCACTAGAACATTGGTTCAGATCCGCCGATAGAGATGGGACCTGTGAGAGAAAAAAGTCTAACCAAGATAATAATACTGTTAACAATGATAATGTCTTCGGAATTGATAATAGTACATTGGGGACACATTAGAAACTTGCACTTGCAAACTTCACACCACCAAAGATTAGTGATAACCTCTTTTCCATTAACCTTTTTAGTGTTGGTTGACAGTTTAATTACTTTCTTACATGGTGTGTTTATTGTTCTAGCATGGTATAAATATCCTAAACAATCAACTATCAAATTAACCCTAATCCTAACACACAAAAAATACTCTTGCCAAGAGAGATCAAGTTTAGTACTTAGGGATCGAATCCACAGAGAGAAATGGCACACAATAGATTTTTTATTTCTAAAGACTAAGCTTAGATAATTATATATATTGGTAGCAAGTAAATCATTTTAAGGAAGTATTCCTTATCAGGAGGTGTGTATGCAATATGGAAATATGATAATAATGTAAATATGGAAATATGCTATTAAACTAACTAGATGCAAATGTAAGTATGCTAGACCTAGGGTTTCAAGCTTAATGGATTATATAGAATATGGAGCACGAAAATATAAATATTCTAGAACTCAAATATTAATTATTTTGACCCTTTTAACTCCAACTCTCGTATGCGAGCAAAGGAAAGACCATCGATCGACGGCTAAGGCCTGATGTCGATCGATGGTGAAATCAGAAGGAGTGTGAACGAGATTTGATATGTTCACCAAGCTGATTAGACCAGCTCACGAATGTGCCTAACAACCTAGTTCAATGAAGTTTATTATGGCACAGAACCTACTCTCGTAGTCGTCCATTTCCTACTTTCGAGATCCTAGTTAGCTACTCTAGAATGCAAGCATTAAGCACAACTCAATTGATGGATATTAACTTAACCTAGCAATCCTACTTTTGGGATAATCCATGATTGTTATCATTTAACCCTAAATCTAGTTGATAACTACTCAAACATAATCAAAGTAAAACAATAGTCTGAATATAATGCATAGATAAAATATTGAGGTTCCAATACAAATCTCCCTAAGGAATTATGAATCTTCTCCCCTAAAAACTCTAAAACTATATTAAAAACTCTATAACTCTCTGATACTCTCTTTCTGTGTAATACATAAAGCATAAATATAAAATTCTAAATCTAGGTCAAACTCGTCCAGGGTATCTTCGTCATTTGTCTCTAACTTGGGCTTAAGATCGGTTGTTTGTGAATTTGATATCGATCGATGGCAAGTGTGCAACATCAATCGGTCTTGGTTTTGTAACATCGGTCGATGACAAGATTGTGTCGTCGATCGACGACTGTTTTGTACTTCGACTCTCTAACTGATCAGATACGGATTATTCTCCTTTAAATGTTCCAAAAGCTCCAAGTATCTCCATATATCTCCAAACCATACCTTGACCTGTAAAAACCCTAATACATAGTCTAGACACGTATAATAGACCCTAAATAGAGCCTATAACATGGCATGAAACTGGTAATAAATAGGCTATATCACTTTCTTATCACAACCATTACAACCAAAATAGTACCATCCACAATCCCTATCAGTGTCATAGATTGTACATATGACCCTGCATTGCTCAATCTACATATGAATGCCGAGGTTATTTCTTCTTAATGTTACATGTCACATATTTGTTAAAAATTGATTTTACATGAGTTTGATTCATGTAGTTCAGCAAGGTACTTGAGTGGGTATTGCATCCATTTATCACGTCTAATATGAATCTCACGTTTATCTTCTTCAAATTCAAATAGCGTCAAAGCTTTGCTCTCATCATCAACATCTCTGATCAAAGTAAAATATCAGATAAAGTAGAATATCCAGTCTAAGCATTAGGTTACATATTTCATAGTAAAGTGTGGATTTTGGAAACTCATAAAATACTAACACTCACTTTCTAATAAGCTCTTCTGTCTCCTTTATTGGTGGGTTAAAGAAGACTTATGATGCATCAAATGCATTCGAGATTTGAACCTCATCTATCACAAATACATTGTAGCAAATTGTCAAACACATACATATAAAACATCACAACTATATATTTCATTAATGAGTATCGAACAAAACATTACTTCTATATGTGGGCGATTTTAGCAAATCTGAGAAGACATACAACCATTTCTGATCCAGCTTCTTTGCAAGAGGTATGAATGCTCTCAGCAATTTTATCCATAGGCATCAAGCACTATGTTGGCCACTGTTGCAATAATACATTTCACACGTTTTAAGAAAATAAAAATTAGGTTCTAACATGTAAAATATCAGTGTTATCAATACTATTAAAACGTGACTTACTGGATGTCCCTCAAATTAAACTCAATTTTTTCTTTGGTTTCCCCATACATTGTACGGTCTCAAGATCACCCAAATCCATGACTTTTCCAATAACATCTTAAATAAAAATATGTAAGGTAAAGTATCAGTCTATGTCTTAAATATAAGGGTATTAAAATTTCAATATAGATTACAACACTAACCAATAAGGAAGTATGTGTCAAGTGTTCCACTTTGTATTGCTAGGAAGTCAACTATATTCAGAAATAGGTCGTCATTTTCAGGGTTGACTTAGTGATGTCAGCATTGTGAATGAAACACAACATGTGCGGATTATCGGTGGATCGGTACATACCACCGACTGAACTGAGTGCCAAATTTTTCGATATTCTTCCAGGATCCAACAAAACTTATTCGTCACTCCGCAAGGTAAGTTCTCTTACATGAATCATGTAGGTTTAGTTTCCCTGAAAAAGACAACAATCGCAAAATAATAAATAATATTATTATAAAACAGGGTCATGGAAAGAATGATGAATCGTTTAAGAAACTTACATCTGCATCAGATAAAATGAGTTCAAATGATTGTACAACGACTGGATTGTATGCTTCCAGGAATGAACAACTTTGACTTGAATACGCCATGTGGTTTCTTTATGGTTTGATCTCTTTAAAAGCTAAGGTTCATCGAAGAAGACATTTTGTTGGCATGTGTGTTTGATACGCTATGGACAATAGGTACCCCATATATAATAGTTTTATCGTTCTAGGTTTACCTAGTTTAACCATTTGCCCACGCCAATCAAAGAATATCTTAACAAAAATATAGTTGTTACCATGACCGTATGATATCACATATATTTTGGATTTGAAGAATATTATTAGAACAATATCCTAGTGAAAATATACTCAAGTTTCTATATCTTCGTAATGCATTAGATGTTAGGTATATTCTTTTACTTTTAATTTTCGGTATAACTAAATTGACTAAATTAAAGGTACAGATAAATGATTCATAATTAGGCATATAATAAAATAGCTAAAGGGCCAACTAAGATCACTAATAATTGTTTAGACCCCAATATGTACTATTTTGATTAATTTTTAGTTTAATGCTTTTCAAGGTTAATCTTAAAATTTTGACCAAAATACCTTTAATAAATAATCAAGTTTAAGCGACAGATAAAGAGTGATTTTAGAAATTTTAAGTTTTTCTTAAGAGTATAATCTGGAAATTTTCCTCTTTTAATGATATGCTTAATTTTCAACAAAAATTAATAACATAAAGGCGTGAAAAAAAAGTAATTGTTGTAAGTAGAGAAGAAAAGAATAGAATTGGTGTGTCTTATTCCATGAATAATATGTCCTTTATATAGGATTACAATAGTTTGGGAACCAAGTAGAACTTGGGGAACAAGTAAACTTGATAATCAAGTAAATCTAAGACTTTCCTTAATAGACATCACATAATACTCAAAACACTTCTCTTGATGTTCATTATACCGAAGTTCTTTCAAACACCGTAGATGTTGCCTCATTAAAAACAAAAATCGTTATTCTTCTATAGTGCATGAGTCTTCGTATAACTTGATCATTTTCTTGATTCTCTTGATTTCAAAGACTTTAGGTCAGTGATAGACTTTCAACTTTGAAATTATCATAATCCTCTTTTAAGTTTATCATTTGTGTGTTCTGTGTTGTCTCGTTAAAACCTTGTCATGGAAAAACCCAGTGGATAAAAACATGATTAGGAAAAAGAATACAACCACACATATTATTCACATTTCTTCCCCTTGAAGAAATATCTTTAAGATGTGCATTCGAGTCAAATATATATCTTTTGGGAATCGAGCTTAAGTCGAACAAAATCTTTATATGTCTTTAGACTTCTGGTCCATAAATTCCCTTTTGACTTTAGACAACAATCTATTGGTCTATTTGTACTTGAAGCCAAATATCTTTACATACACTTGTCTAATCATTTACGAATTATTTAGTTCTTATTATAAAGTTACCTTATAACTTTCTTTATTGTCATATAAAATCACATCTTTCGGTCTCATACAGATTAGTAATTTTGCTCAAATAAAACTTTAAATATGGTATTTCAAGACCAAACATATATGAGCATCTTAATATAAAATTCTTTAAAGAAAATATAGTATTGTCAAGAGTTGTCTTCCAAAATATGATTTTCTATAACTCTTAGGATTTTTGATTATATTCAAATAATAATTCTATTGATATATAATCTCTAGATAAATACGAAAGATGTATTTATTAACCTCTAATATTTCATATATCCCATAAAACATATTATCAAATGCTAGAGTTTCCGGGAACATGATTTTGATATCATCAATCCTTCATGGATTTTATCTTTCAGAGATTATAATACAATAAGGCTTTCTTATATGCATAAACATTATGTGATATTCTGGAGCATTCATATATATATATATATATATATATTGTACTCACAATAATTTTCTTTTATCTTTAGATGATTGAATCATATCTTTTCTTTATTACCATCTTTATTTTTCCAACTTCAAATGAGAATATGGATTCTAAAAAGAAAACTCTTTGATATGAACTTTGACCATAACTATATATATATCCACATTCACTTCCACAACCACTTTTATCTTCACTTTCTTGACCAATATTATTTGTGTGGATTTTCTTCTCAAAGTGTCACATTCTGTTCAAGAGAATGAATCATAACCACCTAGACGTGATTTATGATCTTTACATCAATAGCCCATTGTTTTTCTGAGTCTAAAGGAGACAAAATACAAGTATGTATTCTTTAATATCTTTGCATCACTCATATTCTCTTCAGGAATATTTTACTTTTAAAATTTAGCATCCAACATAGTTCGTCTTTATTTACAGACTTCAAGTCTTGTAATTTTTAGATGCAAAACACATAATGAGCTTAGGTAATCACATGCAGGTGATTATACATTTCTTTGGATTGTTCTCCAAACTTATGGATCTTTTAAGGCCAAACCTTAAACTTAAAACTCTCGTATACACAATGGTAATAAACAATAATAATAAGATATATTTACAAGTTATATATCTCGAATAAACCGACTTCGTTTTCTAAAAAGATTTCTTTTTCTATTATTACATCTATATTGCATGCAATCAACCATAAGACTTTTACAATATTGTATGCACTCATATATGTAAATAATATATTAACATGCATTCAACCATTACACTTTATTACTATATTATATGTATTCATATATATTACATGCACTCAGTCCTAAATATTAAACCAACGTGCAATGTCTTATCAAATCTAGTAAATAATTATTAACCTATGAATCCAATATGTATATTTTATTTATCGCATAAAATATCAAGTATAAATGCATATAAGATGCTCATTAACACTGAATGTGATCAATGAATAAATTTCAATTAGTAATTATAAATCAAGGTTGCCAATATGCAATTATGAATAAATATGAATTAGCAACCTATATATATATATATGTCAAAAAATCAAACTCGTGTATGTGTAAAGTGTTAAAAGTTAAACTTGTCACTAAATGAAGAAGCATCATAGTAACTCTATAAGAAAATAAATAATGTATTATGCAGTAACGAGATGACTTTCAATTATAAAACATAAGCATCACATATGATTAATAAAGAGAACATGTACTATTGAGCATTAGCTTAGAAACATCGACAAGATCTCTTTTCAATCAAATGATTTTCTTTCCTTGAAACAAGGGTATATCAATATTGTCGACTAAAGCTCCTAAGCTCATACTGTGTATGAATCCATTCTTACAAACCATGAATTGATAATAAACATGATTTGAAAATGATTGAATATAGACTAAAAATATAACATAATAAAAATCTATACCTATTAGCTCAAGATCGCTAAAGCTTCGTGCTGATAACGTGTTATAAGTAGACAAGAGAAAAGAAGAATTAATGTGTCTTATTCCATGAATAATAAGTCCTTTATATAAGATTACAATAGCTTGGGAACCAAGTAGAACTTGAGAAACAAGTAAACTTGATAATCAAATAAATCTAATATTTTTTTTTAATGGACATCACATAATATTCATAACAGTAATAACATAGAAATAAAATTGGATTTCTATAGATAAAGAGGAGGAAAGTGTCTTGGTAGTGAAAAATATCTTTTGTGATAAAGAAAGTATATACAAGTGCCCTTTCATGTAATTCTCTCCAAAGAAATCTACAAGAATCAAAGAAAACACACAGATTGTTTTAGACCTTAACGTATGAAAAGATTCTTCCAGAGGAACAATAACAATACAAATCAATACAATGGGAGGTACAGAGTTCAAAACCGAGCGGTTCCAACTGGTCTCTTATACGGTCTCGATGCAAGCCTATCGGATACTCATCCTAAAAAACACCAAAACCATTCATATACAGTAAAGCAAATTCTGCGCAGCTACAGTCTCTTGAAAGCTTAATCCAGACAAAGAGCAAAACAGCTGAAGCAGAAAACAGAATCTCTAAATATGAGGAAAGCGAGTAATACGATCGAGAAATTCTTAATCGAACTGGTTTGCTGCTTTAGTTGATGAAAAATCCATTGTGAGGAAGCACTAGTTGATCGAGTGAAGAGGTGAGATGTCTCTTGTCTGTTTGCGTGGAAGATTTTGGCAAAGACTCATCGATGCTTTTAAGAAGCAAGCAAAAACAGGCCCATGTCCTCATCATAGGTATCAATATGCATATGGTTTAAGACAAGGATGCATCACTAAAAACTATTATCATCATCACAATCTAACTGCAGCTACTTTAAGAGACAAGAGTGCTACTACGGCACAGATCATAATGTTTGGAGGAACACATATGAGGACTTAGCCTACGGTTTCAATAGGTATCTTCTAAGGTCTCGAAGTAGCCGGGTGGGTGTTTCACTCTCATTTTAACAAATGCTATAGATCATGCCAACGCAGTAGAGCATGTTCCCTGCAGCTACAATCTCTTGGAAGCTGATCCAAGACAAGAGCACAACACCTGAAACTGAAAACAGCTTTAACCACATCAGACAAATACCCATCTGTCCATACCTCACGCTCTGTTAGAACGGCCGCGGTTCCAGTCAAAAGAGAGAAGATGTAAGTTCTAGAAAGGAAAAAAATTTGCCAACTACACAAAGTTTAAGCTAATATGGTGGAAACCATCCCATGTTTCAGAATATGTTAACAATTACACAATGTTTATGTTAATACGTGCCACATATACAAAGTAAATGATTATACGGTGGAAACATCAAAATCGAATTTAATTGATTTTAAGAAAAGTTTATGGGGTTAAACTGTAATTAATCAAAATATCAAATTTAAAATAAAAAAAAAACTAAGTTTTAGAAAAATAGTGTACATTAAATTTTGATTGGATAAAAATTCTAGAAAATAGTTGACAACAAAAATAACATATTTATAATTGAAATTTAATATATTTTAATATTTATAAAAAAAATTAAAAATATGAAAACAATAACTTTGATATAGTTGATTATATTATTTTTCAATAGAAATATTTTAAGAAATTCATATTTTGAAGTTTTAAATTGAAAATAAATTTTGGTTAATGGATTGTAAATATAGTAACAAGATAAATTATTTTAAAAGTAAAATAAAATAAAATGATATGTCTCATAACATTTACAATTAACATCATAAAACTATAAATATCATTTAAAAATATATTACTCATATCAATAATTAGAATGATATAACATACATAAGCACTTATAAATTTTCTTTTTAATATGTTACTGTAATTTGACACATTGTTTACGAATACCAAATTTATAATCTTACCTATAGATACTAAAATAACATGATGCTTACATAAAAAAATTATATATCTGTTATCTGTATGTATATCTGATTTTTTTGTCTAACATCAACATTTATTTTTGTAAATATTATGTCAATATAATCTTGATATATTATGATATTAAAATTTACGTAATATTCATTTTCTTTAACTTATAAAATAATTCACCTTATTAATATATTTACAATCCGTCAACCAAAATTTTATTTCCAAATTAAAACCTCAAAATAAGAAATTCCTTATAATATTTATATTGAAAATTAATATGATCGACTATATCAACATTATTGTCTTCATATTTTTAAAGTTTTCATACATATTAAATATATATTGAATTTCAATTATAGGTATATATTATTTTTTTGTAACTATTTTCTTTTATTTTTACCCTATCATACACAATTAATTTTTTTTAAAACTTAATTTTTTGGTTGTAAATTTGATTTATGATTAATTACAGTTTTTGATGTTCTCACCATATAATCATTCATCATTTATTTCATATATGTGGTATGTATTAACATAAATGTCGTGTAGTTATTACCATATTTTAAACATTAGATGGTTTCCACCGTATTAGAGAACTTCGTGTAGTTGGCAAACTTTTTTCCTTCCAGAAAAGCATGTTTAGATACAAGTTCCAGTTCATATTCCCTTAAGTCACAAGCCACCTCGAAGGCTCTACCTGCAGAATCGAAATCAAACCATCAAAGCAAAGACAAGATGGAGAAACACTCATAAGCACAGCAGCCCAACAAACTATAGTTCGTAAGTCTCTCCAGTTCAGATACGTCAGCATAAGAGTCAACACCAAGATGGTTGCAACGCAAACCCGCTATGTCACCCTGGAATTCCCAATTTCAATAATCAAGGAAAAGAACAGGATACAAGGGGTTATCGATGACACCACCATTCTCTGGGAACATTGTGCCCATCTCTGCAATTATAATTGACTCAGGAACACACAAAATGAAAGGGAAGATCACAAGCCTAGAAGAGCTAACAGTGGTCCAGCAGCCTTCACACTGTCCTCGACACCCAAAAGCACCACTTCATAGAATATCAGGATCAGCCAGATTAACTTTTTATTATTCTGAACAAGAGACAAAATTTTGTAAAAGTATATGGAAACACATGGATCTACCTTGAGGTTTCACAAAAGGTTTACCCATCAACACCCAACACTTCCCCATGGAATTACCGATTACTAAAACAGCCATAACAGACTGAAAAAGTAGTTAGTCTAATCAAACAAACACATGGAATTAACCGACACTTATACAACCCTTTTGTTCAACAACAAACACTTCCTCATGATGAAAACAAACTGTGATCTGAACCACTCTATCCATCTCAGAAGGGTTCTCCCAATTAGGACTGAAGCCTCCATTAAGAATCCATTAACAATGCAGACCAATTCCCAAGTTAAAAATCAAACGCTTAGAGGCTGTTATGATGGAGAGAAAGAAAGTCAGGTCAACAATCTCATAAACCCTATCCATTTCCAAAAGAGCCCATAGGCTTTGCAGATCTGAAGGTCTTTACTCTCCATCATCCCAACCGTGTTTGTCTGCAAAACATATAAGAACCAAACCTCATGGCGAAACATAACAACACATATCCAAAAAAAACACAATTTACAAAGATGAAAATGTGGGATAGATTTAGTAGCTGAGAACGGAGAGAAACCGCATCACACCTGTGGATCTATCCCAACGGTTGTCTGGCCGCTTACTGACTTAACAGCAATTCATTTACGCATCCTCGAAAATGGCCATGCCACCAGAACGAGGCACGACCTTCGATACAAGGTGCCAAAACACATAACTACGAAACAAAAACAAAACACAAAGTGTAGAATAGATTTAGTAGGCTGAAAACAGAGAAACATCTGTTCCACCTGTGGATCTATCCCAACGGTTGTCTGCCGCTTGCTGATTTAACAGCTCTATCTTTTATGCACTGTTGTCCAAGACTACGTCACTTGATTTAACATAGCCTTCGAAACAGAGTGCAAAAAATTCATCATTATCAAACCAATAAAATGAATCAGAAACTCGGAGAGACTGAGTTGGTAAAGGAGAAAGGCAGGGCACTGCGATTTATACAAGAGAGAAATTAGGGTTTTCAGAGAAGGGGGTCATCATCGGCTCGTTTAAACAAAGCAACGCTTCATTACTTTATTGGGCCTCCCAGTAAAGCCCATGTTTTTTTGATATTCGGCTCGGGTTGTGACTAACCGGGTCCTTGCACAGCAGCTACTACAAAAATGTTAACTAGATTTTGATCAAAATGTTACCGCCCATAGACTTTAATTAAAGTGTGTAAATATAAATTTTATATTATTTTAGTTAACTAATATAGATTTAGGGCTTAGAATTATAGGCTAGAGTTTCAGAGGTGAAGTTTAAAATTAAAATAAAATATTAAAAATGTTAAAATTTTCAGAATTAAAAAAATCTATTTCGCTCATTTTTTTTTGAAAACTATTTTTTGACAAAAACTTTATAAAGAACTATTTGAGAGATATGCCCTAAAAATTATTCTTAACTATATAGTATGTGTTTTAATATTTGACTAGGTAGTAAGGGTGATTTTTTTTTTTTTGAAACATGAACTTTAAAATTAAAAATTATATTTTTATTTATAGTTTAAATAGACTAAATACGATTTTTTACAGTTATTAGTGATTGTATATGTTAATGAAACATTAGCTGAGGTTTTTCTTACACAGTGAGTAATATATAATGTAATTTAAACTAACAGTAAAATAACTATATAATAAATGAAGTTATAATTCACTTGTTTGTTATTTTTGTATAATTTATAACATGTATTCAGTTTTATATAATGTTTATAGTTTGTCATTCTATAAGAAATAAATAACACTTTTATTTGTAATCAAATTTTGAAAAGAATCATCAGAAATACATAAGTCAAAATCTATAATAAAAAAATTTCGATCAAAAGTTTATTTATAAAGATATTTCTGATTTTTTTTAAAACACCAACTTTAAGATCCATGCAAGTGTCAAAACGTTTTAGATAAACATATTATTAATGTGAAACATTAAATTATAATAAAATTTTAGAAGTGTTTTACTTGTGACACGTCAATTTTTTTTAAAAAAAAATTCACCTCATGTTATTACTGTAAACCTTATTCTACGAAATTGTCCGCGGGGTCGAATGATCGGTCGATTACACGTGATGCGGTTGGGTTACGTAGCGAAACGAGCCACTTCGGTTGTATTACGCGGTGAGCCGAGTAATAAGCGTGGAAGTATAAAACACACCGCATAATGGACAAAATTGCTTGGTCACAAATCGTTGATTTCTCATTGAATCAAATTTTCTCAACTGATGACTGGAAAACTCTTAAATAAAAAGGTAAAAGATCAAACAAAGCAACAAAGAAGGAAAAAAGTCAAGATCTTACTTTATTTGGGACTTCGTTTAGAACTGTAGAGTGAATCCTTCGGAAACGATCCGACATTTCATCCACAGTGATTATTAAGTTGGTGATGAAGAATCAGCTATATTGAAGCTTAAACCAAGTCAGTATTGACAATTGGGTTATATAACGTTGGGTTAACCGTAAGGTTAATTAATCACTTAATGTTTACGGTTATTAAAGTGGGTTATCAGTTTGTAACATACTTTGTTTAATATAAAAGCAAAGCTAGTGTATTGTAGCACGTTAAGACTGTATTAGGGTTACAACTTTAGGTCACAACCATCTTGTGATCTTGGAGAGTTAATGATTTCCCTTGCAGGCCCCAGAGACGTAGCCACATCGGTGAACTCTGGGTAATCAATTATTATATGTGTGTTTCTCATGTTCTTTTTTTCGTTCTCGTTTGCTTCCTTGCATATTCGTTATCGTGAGTGTTTCGTGAGAGTTTTGTGTTCGTGTGTAACGTAAGTTTTGTGGTTGAACAATATCACAATTCTATCTAAGGTCAAAACGAGCTTAAACAATAACAAGTGGCATCAGAGCTCAAGATTGTTGATTCAAGGTTGCTGAGATTGAGGTGTTGAATTAATGGCGAACAGAAGGATTCAGGTTGAGAGATTCGATGGCAAAGGGGATTTATCTTTGTCGGAAGAAGCTGTATGCTTGCTCATCTTTCAGTTTTGGGGTTGAAGGATGTGTTGTTGAAGCAAACATCAATTCTGAAGTTTCTGATTAAGAAAGAAGAGGATGAAGATGTGTTCAAAGAAAGATTACAGAGAGAAGAATCGGAGAGGTTACAGAGATCTGAGAAAGCGATGAATCTTATCATCTTTAATGTTGGCGATCACATACTTCGGAAGATCGAGGTGTGTACTGGCGCTGGCATCGACTTGGTCAACGTTGGAAAGGTTGTATATCTCTAAATCTTTACTGAATAAGATACACCTTACATCATAAATTCTATACATTCAAGATGAAGGAGTCTCAATCGATTGATGAAAATACGATGATTTCTTGAAGATAGTTTCAAACCTATCAATTGTGAATGTGCAGTATCTGAGGAAGTTCAGGCTATTCTCCTGATGGAATCACTTTCCAAGTCAATAAAATTACTTGAAGGAAACGCTCAAGTATGGAAGGGAAACTTTATCCCTTGAGGAAGTCACGAGTGATGCGAGATCAAAGGAGCTAGAGATCAAGGAGTTTGGCTTGTTGCAGAGAAATATGAAGGTTATAGGTTATTTTGTTCGTGGTAGACCTGATAGAGAGAGATGTCGAGTAAGCAGTGTGTAAGAAGGGAAAAAGGAAGATCGAGATCTGGCTCAGGTTCTTGACTCACGTGCTTGTAATGTAAGAAAGAGGGGCATGTGTGAAAAGAATTGCTATGCTCGTTAAAAAGAAGTATGTTGATGATGAATCTTCAAAAGTTGTTGTAGTGGATCCGAAGGATGATGCCTTGTTTGGTGTCTGACAATCGACATAGAGATGAATGGATTCTAGATTCAGGTTTTTCCTATCACATGACATCAAGAAAGATTGGTTTGATCAGTTTCAAGAGTTTAATACATGACAAAGTGTTGTTGGGAGATGACAATTGCAGTAGCAGTTCAGGGGATAGGGACGATAAATGTGAAGACTTATGGGGGAAGTATTAAGGTATCTCACAAATTTTTGAGGTATTTCTGAAGCCTAGAAGAAACTTCATCTCCACTGGTACTCTAGATATGGTTGGTTTTAGACATTCAGGTGGAGAAAGGAAAGCAGAGTCTATAAAATGGAAAGCTGGCGCTTCAGGGTACTTTGAGTGGTTCACTCTACTTGCTCGATGGGTGAGACTGTCGCAGGGAAAGTGAATAGCAGTGTGCAGAAGAAACTCTATCATTGTCAAAGGATGAAACCAGTCTTTGGCATAAATGACACTTGGTCATCTCAATATCAAGAGTTTACATATACTTGCTAAGAGAGGAATTTGGATAAAATGAAGGATTGAATTCTAGAATTTTGTGAAAGTTGCGTCATGGGAAAGCATAAGAAGTTGAGTTTCCATTCAGGAAGACATGATTTAGGTGTAGCTTTGTGATATGTTCATGCTGATTTTGGGGTTCCACAAATGTAACTTCAAGTCTATACAAAGTAGTATTTTCTATCAATCATTGACGACTTTACCAGAAAAGTATGGGTATTTTTCTTGATGAATAAGAGTGAAGCTTTCAATCAGTTCAGAGAGTGGAAAAAGCTTGTTGAAAATCAAATCAACAAGAAGGTTGACTGTCTCAGAATTGATAATGGTTTGGAGTTCTGTAACTCAGAGTTCAATGGGTTTTGTAAAAGTGAAGGCATTGAAAGACACAGAACATGTATGTATCACGCCACAACAGAATGGCGATTGCTCAGCGTATGAATAGAAAAATCATGGAGAAAGTAAGGTGTTTACTTGATGAATCAGGACTAAGAGAAGAGTTTTGGGAAGAAGCTGTGTCTATAGTTGTTTACTTTGATCAATAGAAGTCCTGCCTCTGCGATTGATAATGAGATACCAGAAGAGTTATGGACTTCTATACGATTGATAATGAGATACCAGAAGAATTATGGTTGGGAAGAAAGCCACGTTATAATCACCTAAGGAGGTTTGGATCAGTTGGTCTACATACACAAAGATCAAGGCAAGTTAAAGCCACGGGCGAGTAAGGGTGTGTTCACTAGATATCCGACTGGTACAAAAGGGTACAAAGTGTGGTTGCTTGATGAAGAAAGATTTGTTGTCAGTAGGAATGTTTTTTTTACTGAGGATGTTGTGTTTAAGGATATGAAGAAAGAAGCTGTTACAAGAGATGTTGAGGAGATGTTGCAGGAGATGTTGCAGGAGATCCTGTACTTTTTCAACAAGAAACTATGTTTGAGACAGGTCAAACTTCATTGAGTGCTGGTATGGCTGAGGTTTCAGGTGGAGATAATGTTCATGCTGAAGAAGGCTCAGAGGATTTAGAATCAGAGTCAAACATGAAGAAGGTCAAGGGAGTTATAGACTAGCCAGAGATAGAACTCGCAGGCAATAGTTCCACCTTTCAAGGTTTGATGATTATGAGATTATTGCAACATTTGCGCTTATTGCAGCTGAAGATGTGGTTGCAGGGTGAGCCTCAAAACTATCAAGAAGCTATAAACAGTAGTGAAGATGGTATGTGGAATAGGTCTGGGAGAAGAGATAGGGTTCTTTGCAAAAGAACAAGACTTGGAATCTGGTTAAGAGACCTGAAAAGAATAAGGTCAACGGTTTCAAATGGGTTTACAAGCTAAAACCGGGTTTAACAGAAACAAATGATCCAAGATACAAGTCACGACTCGTGGCTAAGGGTTACTCACAGAAGGAAGGTGTTGATTATCATGATATCTTTGCACCTGTGGTCAAACATGTGTCTATAAGGTTGCTACTGTCGATTGTGGTCAACCTAGATCTTGAGGTTGAACAACACGATCTCAAACTGCATTTCTTCATGAGGATATTGAGGAAGAAATTTATATGGAACATCCTGAGCGATTTCGTGTGAAGAACAAGGAAGACTATGTGTGTCATTTGAAGAAATCCTGGTATGGACTCAAACATGCTCCAAGATAATGGAACATATGCTTTGACAGTTTCATGAAAAAACTTGGGTTTAAGAAAAGCGAGTTTGATCACTCTCTGTAAGTGAAAGAAGTGACTGAAGGAACATATATCTACTTACTTCTCTACGTAGATGATATGTTGGTGGGCATGGTGGAGATAGAGAAGGTGAAGAAAATGTTGAGTGGAAGGTTTGAGATGAAGGATTTTGGTTGTGCAGTGAGGGTTTTAGGCATGGACATAAACATGGATCGTGCAAGTAGAGTTTTGACATTATATCAGTCAAGTTATCTTGAAAAGGTTCTTCGAACGATCAACATGAGTGATGCCAATGCGGTTACTACTCCTGTTGGTTCCCATTTTAAGCTAAAAGTTGTTAAAGATGGAGAACATGAAACAAAGATGGAGAATGTGCCTTTATCTGATGCCATAGGAAGTATTATGTATGCGATGATTGGAACGAGATGTGATCTTGCGTATGCTGTGGGGTTAGTGAGCAGGTACATGCCAAGACCGGGTTTGATGCCTTGGGCTGCAGTTAAATGGGTGCTGAGATATATGAAAGGAACAAAGGATCACAACTTAGTTTTCAAGAAAAGGGAAAACTTCAGGATATAAGGTTTATGTGATGTTGATTTCTCATCAGATTTGGATAAGAGGATGTCGATTACTAGTTATTTTTTCTCAGCTGGAAGGAATGTCATTAGCTGGAAGTCTGGCTTGCAACATGTGGTAGCTCTCTCTACAATAGAGGCAGAGTACATGGCACTTGTGGAAGCAGTTAAGAAGGCAATTTGGCTGACAGGTTTGTCTGAGTAAATGAGTCTTTTACAAGATTCAATGACGATTTGGTGTGATTCACAGAGCGCGTTGTGTTAGCCAAGAATAACGTTCATCATAAAACGGACTAAACACATCAGCAGGAAACTCCATTTCATCAGAGATATCATTGAGCAAGGGATGTGATTGTTGAGAAGATCCATACTTCGAAGAACCCTGCAGACATATTAACCAAGGTTGTTCCTGTGAAGAAGTTTGAAGTAGCTCTAAGGTTTCTCGGAGTGGCCAACCACTAAGGTGTTTGGTGTTTTGCGTGGCAAGTACATGAGTTGGCAACATGATAGTAGCATATATAGCTGATTAGTCATCAAGGTGGACATTGTTACGTTGGTGATGAAGTATCAACTATATTGAAGCTTAAACTAAGTCGAGATTGACAATTGGGTTATATGACGTTGGGTTAACGTACAGTTAATTATAACTTAATGATTTACGGTTATTAAAATTGGTTATCAGCTGTAACATACTTTGTTTAATATAAAAGCAATGCTCGTGTGTCGCACACGTTAAGATTGTATTAGGGTTACAACTTTAGGTCACAACCATCTTGTGATCTTGGAGAGTTAATGATTTTCCTTGTCAGGCCCAGAGACGTAGCCACATCGGTGAACTTTGGGTAATCAATTATTCTCTGTGTGTACTCATGTTCTTATTTTCGTTCTCGTTCGATTCCTTACATATTCATAATCGTGAGTGTTCAGTGAGAGTTTCGTATTCGTATGTAACATAATGTTTTGTGGTTGAACAATATCACAGTTTCTCTCTAAGGTCGAAACGAGCTTAAACAATAACAGTGATAATTGGTGAAAGATGGTAGAGCATCTTTGGTGAGATGGCTTTAGACTGAAGCAAATGCTTTTTTTTTCTGTGATTAGGTTTGTGTTTTGACAGAAGAACAAGATTCAGTTCAAATAATTCACTCAAAACAGAAGAAGAAGAAGGTAACTTCGGTCATAAATAATTCACTCAAAGTTATCGTGGGAATCATGGTGTCATTGGTGAAATAACACGTCACAATTATATCATATAAATTTGCATATTGATCCCTATAAAGTTTTTATTGCTAGTATTTGACCCCACTATTTACGTTTTGTATGTCTTCCAACATTTTTTTAATCATCTGTGTAAGTGAGTTATTTTATATCTTCTCTATTAAAAGAGAAGTACAAAAAAAATCTACTAGACAAAAGTCATTGTAGACCATTTCAATAATTTGTTATTATGACATTTTTATTATTTATTTTAATCAAGCAAATATATATACATTTAAAATCTTAATGACTCAATTTTAATTAAAAATTTAATTATTTTTAGTTCAAACAAAATCAGTTGAGGAAAATCTAACAAAATCTAATTAAAATGTTTTAATGCTTTTATAAAATAGTGCATTATTTAATTTCGTAATTAGTATTATTAATAATATTGTAAATTAATTTTAAGTAAAATTTAAGAAACAAGAATAAAATTATATGTTATCTTTTATAAATATTATAATTATAGTTTACTGGTATTAAATAGAAGTATTATATGAAATAAATGTTTTCATTTAAATAAATAAATATCATTCATTATTAAATTAGTGTTATGTTTTTTTGAGACTCAAAAAATATAAAATTACTAAAATTTAATATCAAAATATAAATTATATAACTAACCTTTTAATTCATGTGTTATTCACAAATATGCTATTAGAAAACTCAAGAATTTAAGAAATTCATTTAAAATATTAATAACAAATCAATTTAAATATAAATTTAATGTTTTTATTTATAAATAGGTTGAAAAAATATAAAAATATTTATCAAAAAGTCAACTATTTTATTGTAATTAATGCACTATCATAAAATAATGTCGGATAAGATAGATAAATAATAAGATTATAGAGTAACACAATATATAACAATAAAATGAAAATTATATGTTTAAAACGTTTACTATAATATCAAAATTTACGTTTATAAAATAAACAAAAACCCGCACGGATGTGCGGGTCAAAGTCTAGTTTGTATTATTAGATGTGAATTGTAATGACTATAGCTATTTTTTTGTGAACTAATTAGGCATGCATTTACAAATGTATAATTTTTGTACCAGTAATATTTTATGCATAAGTATGTATTATGTATAAATATTTTGTAATACGGAGATAGTTTTATTTGTTTTTATTTAGTTTTTAAAATATTGTTAAATATTTATAATACAACCAATGAATGCACTCTACTTTATGTAGCTTGTCTTCATGTTGTCAACAATCTGGAAAAGCCTCTGCCATACAAGATCACCATCAGAGGAACTCATACAAACCATTATGTCAGTTACCATCAGAGGAACTCTCCATCTTGATTTCACCTCTAACGGAGGTTTAGGAAGGCGAGGTTGAGGAAAGTAGCTCCCAAGGGAGGAAGTGGAGAATAGTGTACCAGACTTGCCTAAGGAAAATTTGAAACCACCCAAAGGACGATTGATAAGAAAGACAAGAATCAAGGCATGGTGTCACCAACCCAACAAGTACAAAATAATGAAAAGAAGAGCACCAAACAAACAAAAAAGCATCCACTTGGATGCACTAAATGATGAGATCTCTATTTGCATGGAATACATGGGGCTTCAGAAAAAAGTTCAAACGTTTATATTTATGTTCTTGGTCAGCAAAACCGTCTTTTGGATGCTTAACTGAGACTCGTGTTCAAGAAAGTAACTTAAAAGCGGTTGTTACTACTTCTCTTCTAGGTTGGAAGTTTCGCAAAAATTATTATCATCACCGTCTTGGAAAATCTGGATCTGTCTTTCAGACAATATCAACGTAAATGTCCACTACAAAAGTTCCCAAATCATAACTGGTGACCGCGGTTACGTGAGAGAAATTTCTCAGCTCATGTGTTTACACATCAAACTTTCAAGCTAAGTGGCAGAGTCTCTGGTCTGATATGATTAAAAACAAGGTGCAGTTCGCATCCTCTCGAGTTCCTTGGATCATCATGCGCTACTTTACGTAACCCTCTCTTCTGCTGAGCATTCTACATTGGCTACACTATGAAACCAAAGTGGCGTGATGGCCTTCAAAACCATTGTCTTCACCTTCAATCTCACTGATCTTACTTCTCTACTAGACGATCAGATTTCCTTCTGAATCAAGCACTGGAGTCGGTTTGAACATTGTGCCATACGACTTAAGATGCTGCAATCCGTGCTGGGGATTGTTAACGTTCAAGTTGTTTCCTATAGAAGGAAATGGGTTTCTCATGTCACTGTGGTATGTGTTTCATGTCGGAATCTTTCAGAGGGTTTTGTGTTGAATCCCCACTCCTTCAAGCACCAAATGTTGGATCTTAAATACATGGTTAGGATTTTCGTCACGTGTATCAAAATAAATCTAAAAAATCGTATAGATAGAAGATTTTGTATAAGAAATGTGTGTTTAATTGATAATATTATTCAGAATACAGCAATGTAATACAGAGGTATCTTTGAACAAAAGAGTACAAAGGTATTGGATTGGAAATATAGATTTTTAAGGAAGAATTCGGATCCCCATCTTATTATTCTTGGTCTCTCTTTTGTAGGCCTTTAGAGGTGGATATAAAGGCGACATGATCCTCTGCCGAGTATCAGGTGATGTAATGATTGTCTTGAATGCGTTAATTTCCTTTAAGTTTCGGCTTAAACGTGTCAGTCTTGGCATGACTGTCTCCTTAACTCGGGCTGGGCCTTCACCTTCGCGGATCCATTATCTTCTCTTGGGCCTAAGTGATACAAGGCCGGATAATTGGACTGGTGATGGATGGGGTAAACCTGCCTCGACAAAGCAATAGCTGCTGGGAAATAAAATTCCCTTTCAGTTCTTCAAGTTTCTTGTGGATCATCCGAATTTTCTTAGACTAGTTCTGACATTTGGAACCAAAATGAACCTATTATCATTATCAATTTCTCCTGCACCATTCCCACTGGAGATGATCGATGAGATGGAGGAGGGGATCCGCTTGTGGATGTGTATCTCTCCAAGCTGAATCGATGGATGGAATGATTGAAGAATCGCCACAAGTTTGGTGATGAAACTTGATAAGATCGGCTCTCTTGGCTGGTTTCTCAGCGCAGACTTAGAGAGAGGCTAGGGTTTCTTTGTTAGGGCAAACTGACTCATATATTGATATAAGGTGAATAAATACAAGACCACTTATAGTGGGTTTATATGAGCTACCCGATGTGGTTGCCCTGCTAGGGGACTTGAGCAAAACAACATGAAGTTCAATGCATAAAGGCCTAAACAACAAGTTGGGCCAACTCCTTGACTCTAAACAAGGCATAAACAATTGCGCGTAATTATTGCGACGCGAAATAAATAGAAAGGACTTCAACAATTTGCATAAGTCTTAAAATAGAATTGCAACACAAATGGAAAATACCACAAACCAAAAACATAAACCGGTTAGAAATCAAAATGAGAATCTACTGCTTACCTTTAGTGGACTAAGTGGATTACTCGGATGTTGATGGGGTGGAGTGAGCTTGGGTCTTGGCCAAGGTTACAAACGGATATGATCCAGACTGCCCGGTCTGGATGAGTGATTGGAATTGGGGTGTACCGGCTTGTCTTGAACTCTATTGGGCCATCTTGAACATCTTCAATTGAACCATCTCTTCAATGAGCATCTTGGTCTTGCTCTTCTTGGTTGAGTTCCTTGACAGCTTGGAGAATCCAGCTCTATGACCTTGCTTCGTTCGGTGGTGCTGGGCGATGGTCGGTATGATAGGAACCTCTACTTGGATGGCCGCATCAGGCTGTCTCCTTAAACTCGATGGGCCTTCAACGTTTCACGCGATCATATGATCTTATCTTGGCCTAAGTGACGCAGGCTGGATTATTGTACTTGTGTGGAGTGGGGTGAACTGCCTCTGACAGCATAGCTTCTGGGAAATGAAATTCCTTTCAAGTTCTTCAAGTTTCTTGTGGATCATCCGAATTTTCTTACACTAGTTTCTGAACATTGGGAACCAAATGAACCTATTATCATTATCAATCGTCTCTGTACATTTTCCACCGGAAGCTGAAGCTTCTGAAGCCAGTGCTTTGCCATGTCAATAGAACAGAACTTGTTGACATTCCATGCAAGGTAAAAGAGGCTTTCCAAAATTTCTGTGATAAGCAAGAACAAGAACTGTCTAACCCGAGATTTGTATGTTCGAAAAGGTTTTTGACGCCACAATCTACTGGAATCACTGGGGCATAATTTGAGAAATGGTTTTTTACCCCCATAAGTCACACATGACTTGGCTCAAGTATGGAGACCAGAATACAACTTTTTCCATTAAATAGATCAAGAGAAAGACCTCGTACAATGCAATCCATCGAATTAGTACAATGTGTTATGTATAGGAACAAAATAATATTTTATAATATTGATCTAGCAAGCATTAACAATCTTTTTCATATAACCTACTATGTTATATCATTTCATTGCTAATCTAAGAATGATAACTGCCTATTTCTAAAAAGAATCAGTGTTATTATTTATCATAATTTTAGGTTCATAGCTGTCCTCTGAAAATCCTTAAATTAGGGGTTTAGTTCCCTAATACGGTATTGAATGTGTTTGCATGCGATAAGTCCTAATTTTCGTAGCTACGAAAGCATAGTTTGCTGCATAAAGGAGTAAATTAAATAATAATCTAAAAGAGAATGTGTACACAAACTTAAAGTTATCATAAAGCAAATTGCATATTAATTTGTTAAAGAACATTAATTAACATATATGTTCTCATTTCATAGTTTCAGACATGTGCAGGTATATATCGTGTGTGAAGCAATATATGTATTCCAATAAGCAAGAGAATATGTTGCCGTAATAAACTCAACATGCATGGTTATATCTTTAGTATATAGAATTAATTTTGTATATACAACTCAATCTTTGCTTAGATAACTGTATATGAAATTGGACAATTGTTATGGTAATATTATGTTAATTTTATTTCAAAGAAGAGACAACATAACTTCTTTGAAGCTAATTGGGTGAAGTAATCCACTTGTCGCCAATAAACCTGTCCAAATCTCTCGGCACAACATGTACTCACCCGAAACTAGAAGGCCCAAGATCTTAATTTGTTTCAACTCATCAATCTGTCTTGCATTACTATCCATATAATTTATGCATGCTTAGGAAATTTCTGCTTGAATCACACTACTGAAAAACATGAAACAGATGGTGGAAGAGGATGAAGGGATCGCCATGTTGTGGCAGCTAAAAGGATTGCCGGTGGTTTCCTCCAAAGAAAATAGTTAGCATATTGTGGATGAAGTTTCTGAAGTTTTTAATGGAAGGCATTAATGGAAAAACAAAGAATTGGATGTCTTTGTCCTTATTAATCCAAGAAGTTTCATCGGCCGCTAATTATAGAGAGGCTTCAATTGGGATATAGGAAACCGAGGACTGTTGGTCCCTTTTATATCCCAAAGTTATCCAGTTCCTAACTAATCATTGCAGAAGGATGCAGAATTATCTCATCGCTATATAGGCATTGCAAGTTGCTCGCAGTTTCTTAAGCCGCTGCACCATATCAACTTGCAATATATTATATATACGGAATCATAAATTAAACTTATAAAATGTTTTAAAAAGTGAACCAATTAAACAAAACCTATCAAAACAATTAAGCAACCCAGATTAAACGCAAAACCATAATAACCATACCTCAACCTAATCTACACTGCGTCTCCATCCGTGTTGTCTTCATGCGTCCTCCTCCATCCCGTCGTCGCCCTCTGTCTCTCACTCCACAGCTTTTTCATCCTCCTCTCTTTGCTTCTCATCTACTCTGGATTAGTATGAAGAAGCGAGGGTGGACATTGAGTCGTGGAAATGACTTTTGGCGCGTAGGAGATGATATATATGATAGTGAATGTGGCAGGCAGATGTGGCGAGGTTCCTGGGAAAGAGGAGGAGTGGAATAAGATGTGAAGATGGAGCTATTTATGGTTGGCTTCACCTCGGCATAGCTAGATATGGGCTTAGACGATCGTTTGTTTTTTCTTTGTCGTTGATAGTGTTGGTGTTGGAGCCGAGTTTCACCCCTCTCTAGTCCCGACTCAAGGATTCGAATCAAATATCTTGGAGCCCAAATTCTAGTATAGCCAAGGTCCAAGAAGAAAAGATAAGCCCATGAAGGTCCAAGCCTACCCCTGATCTGAAGAAGTCCTATGGAAGGAGCTCGTCAAGTCAACACAAAACATAGAGGAATCAAAAGAATTAAAGACCGTCATAAAATCACCCGATCCACGTCGGAGATCACGTCACTATTACGATCTGCCGGAAGACCTATAAAAGGAGGAGGAGAAAACAAAGAAAGGGGATATGAATTCTTCCATAGAAAAACTATACTCTCTTGATATTCATTCTCCAATATTATCAAGGACCCTTTGTATTTGTTATTAAACTATCAATAAAACATCTATTTTCAATAGTTGATCATAGCGTAATCTTTCTATTTATAGCTTACTTATTGATCAAGCTTCCCGAAACAAAAATCCTATTTCTCAGTATATTTTAGGATTCATCATTTGGCGCTAGAAAGAGGGGGAGATTCATTAAAAATATTCCTCTGAATATCCGATGTGTCGACACATGACAAGACATCAGGAACTGAGAAGCCGGAGGTTAACAAACAGTCACATATTTTGTCTATGTCAATGCAGCAGGTAACACCAATACTCACCAAAGAAAACATGATGACATCATGGATAACCCTTGGGAAATATTCGTACGAGATTAAGGCGGGGATCTAAGGAACTGTGTATGTGTGACGAGCTCGGGATAACGCATCTGAAGCTCACTCTGAAGTACAACTCTCCACTCTACCACAATATGATTCCTTATCATCCCAATACCTTTGTAGACACTCTTCAACGAGTTGGACGGTACATCCTGGTGGAGGAGGTCAATGCCTCTGATCTGAAAAAGCAAGCTCCCCTCCTATCATAGAACTGAAGACAAGGAAAGTTCCAGCTCAAAAAGATCTTCGGGGAAGGTATGAAGATTGAAGGACGGAAGATTTTACATGAATCAAAAAGATTAACGTCATTATGGGCCAAATCCTTTAAGTGATGACCACAGTCAGAACAATAAGCATCGGCTAACACTTATGATTCGGCCGTAAGCATAGTTGGTCCCATTGGTTACAACACTAGAGCAAATAGAGAGGAGGTTCATCTATAAACAGCAGGAACAAGTGTAACTGAGAACAAGATCCAGAGTTGAACACCGCAAAGACTGATGGGTTTTGCAGCTTGACTGTGCCAATGAACTCGGAAGGTGCAGTTAAGGATCATTTCCGGCTGGATTATTTTATATTTTCAAATAATTATAAACCTTTTTAGAACGAAGCATGTAATTTTTCAAAATTAATGCATATATAATAATTCTCGTTAGAACCAAAGATTGTAACTAAATTTTTCTTTGGTAAAACCAAGGAGATTGTAACTCAATGGTTTGTACGAGCATAGTTTCATGTGCTTGCACGTATTCGAATTAAGGTTTTGTTGTTTAAAATATGCAACAAAAATATTTTGGTACACTGATTTAGCAAGGCCTTAAAAATCCTTTCATTAACATATCTAGTTATATCATTCCATTGTTAATAAAGATGAAAAGTGTAAGGGTTTCTATAACATGCATCAGTTATTAATTTAGCTTAATTTTAGGTTTGATTTATCTTCTAAAATATTAAAATTAGGATTTTATTCTTTTTATACTGCCCTATTAGATGATTCGGGTAGGAAACCAAAAGAAACATACTAGTTCACAGTAGATTGGATACACACGCATAACTGAGTTTGGAATGTCTTCCGACTAATACCACATGGTAGCTAGTTCGTCTGTTACTCGACTACAATTTAAACTGCATGCACTGAATCCTAAACCCAGATTGACCAAGTAGCATTAACTTTGTTCTTAGTAGAAATTGAACCCAGAACATATAAGTTTACAGCATGTCCCAAATATTTTACCAGTAAGCTGCTACGTCTTAGTTGAGTTTTAGTTTCCTAATATGATATTGAATAAGTTTAGATGGGACAAGTCCTAGTTTTCATAGTCAGGGAAACATAGTTTTCTGCATAAAGGAGTAAATTAAACATAATAAACTAAAAGAGAATGTGTTTCGAACGAAAACCGTAAAAAAAATCACAAACTTTTAAAAGTTATTATAAACCAAATTGAATATGAAATTGTAAAAGAACATTAATTAACATATATATGTTATCATTTCAGAGTTTCAGCCATGTGCAGGTATATATCGTGATTCGACATTACATATATAAGCAAGAAGAATATTGATGCCGAAAAACTCAACATGGTTATTTTTATTCGTAATATTGAATAAATTTTGTTGTATATACAACTAATCGTTGCTTAGATAACAATTGGGAAATTGTCATGATAAGATTATGTAAATTTTACTTCAGAGAAGAGACAGCAAGTCGTGAGGTGGAGCACATGGAGAGCAAAAATAATTGCAAATATACGTACGTAACGAGTTTACTTCAAACCCCATGCAGATTCTCATGCACGCAAACTTTCCTATATAAACCCTTCCAAGTTCATCTCAGCATCATCAAAACCATCAAACCATCAACCATGGAAATTCCAAAATTTCACTTCTCTTTAGCCATTCTTGTCATTCTCTTTGCGGTTTCAAGTAGCAAAATGTTTGCAACCCGGGCTGTAAGGCTAAAGAACCCTTCCACTGCGACAATCCCCTTACATTCAACCGAACTAGTTTTCCAAAGAACTTCACTTTTGGTGCGGCTACTTCAGCCTACCAGGTACGTATTTTATTTGTTCAAACGTATAGCGAATTGTTTTCATCTATTATATAAGAAGTATTTTTGGCTGGGCTGCATGATTTATATATTTTATACCAGATCGAAGGTGCAGCACATAGAGCACTTAACGGATGGGACTATTATACTCACAGATATCCAGGTCATAAAACATACCCGTAAAACTAATTATCATGTACATCGATTGTGTGGGAATATAAGTATACAAATAAGGATGAGACTATTTCACTCATCGAGGTCATGCTCATATTTCGGTTTTATATGTATGTACAGAGAAAGTTCCAGATCGCAGTTCCGGAGACCTTGCTTGTAATTCGTATGATCTTTACAAGGTGAGAGGCTATCAATTTTAATGTGTGTATACAAGTTGAGTTTTCCATTTTCGGAAATGTAATTTCACTCTGGAACTCTCATATAACAGGAGGATGTCAAACTACTGAAAAGAATGAATGCTCAAGCATACCGACTCTCAATAGCATGGTCAAGGGTCTTACCAAGTAAGTGCAGTTGATAATTATTTTTCTTTTTTATTATTATTGATCTAAAACTAATATTATGATTGTATATATGAACCCTTAGAGGGAAGATTGACCGGAGGGATTGACGAGAAGGGGGTAAAATACTACAACAACCTCATCAATGAATTAAAAGCAAATGGTAAATACTTTTAAATTTTCAAATCTTAATAAGTCATAAATATATACGGAAGTTTTAATTGACCGATGGATCATTTTTTTTTGTGTGAAAAAGGCATAGAACCATACGTAACAATATTCCACTGGGATGTTCCCCAGACTCTAGAAGATGAGTATGGAGGTTTCTTAAGCCCGCGTATAGTGTAAGTGCATTAAATAATTTTACATTGAACTTGTGTTTTTTGTCTTAGTTTATGTTACATATGTACATCACATCACATCAGATCTATCTATATCTAATATGTATGATACATATATATGGACAGGGAGGACTACAAAAACTACGCTGAGCTTCTATTCCAAAGATTCGGAGACAGAGTCAAATTTTGGATCACTTTAAACCAGCCTTACTCTCTTGCAAGCAAAGGTTATGGAGATGGATCTTATCCACCGGGACGATGTACTAGCTGTGAATTTGGAGGAGATTCTGGAACGGAACCTTACATAGTTGCACATAACCAACTTCTTGCTCATGCAGAAGCTGTATCTCTATACAGGAGAAGATATCAGGTACTTATATACATACCAAATCTATCATTCATGTTGTTTATGTGCTACATTTGTGTTCTATTATCTAAAAATATCTATGTCTGCAGAAGTTTCAAGGTGGGAAGATTGGAACGACCTTGATCGGGAGATGGTTCCACCCACTAAACGAAACTAGCATTCTTGACAAGGCTGCTGCAAAGCGAGCATTCGATTTCTTCGTCGGATGGTATGTATATGTTTTCTGTTGATTAATTCACAAATAATATATAATATATCTCTACATGAAGACACATATATAAAGCTTTAGTTATAATGCCTTACAATCCAACAAACATAATCATTTAGTATTTATTTATCATTTTGTTCTAACGTATGTGAAGGTTTTTGGATCCATTGGTCTACGGAAGATATCCAAAGATAATGCGAGTTATGGTTGGAGATAGATTGCCAAAATTCACAGCTCAAGAATCAAAGTTAGTCAAAGGATCACTTGATTTTCTAGGGTTGAACTATTATGTTACACAATATGTGACCGATGCACCTCCTCCAACACAACCTAATGTCCTAACCGATCCAAGAGTTACTATTGGATGTATGAATTAACCTTTTTCATAATCTTATATACTTTTTATATATACATATGAAATTGCCAAACTCACTTATGTTTTCCACTTGTCCTACAGTTTATCGCAATGGAGTACCTATTGGTGTTCAGGTTATTGTTGACTTTAACTTGGAATTTTTTTTTTAATTTAAGAAATGACATCATTTATTTGAATCTTCTTTCTTTCCCTCGTTTTTTTTTTTACAGGCGCCTAGCTTTGTCTACTATCCTCCAGGGTTCCGCCAAATTCTCAACTATATCAAAAACAAATATGGAAACCCACTAACCTACATCACTGAAAATGGTACTTAGATATCATTATACAAATAAAAATATATTTAAATAATGATTTTTATATTTTATTTTTTAATTTGGAAATCTTGTGTTAAATTTCAGGAGTTGCTGATAGTGATACCGGAAACCTAACACTGCCAGATGCTCTTGCCGATAATGGACGAATTCAAAATCATTGCAGCCATCTTTCGTGTCTTAAATGCTCTATTGAGTGAGTTATAATGATTTGTATTTTATTTGACATACATACTAATTTTTGAGAGTTATAAATGTTAACGTTATTTCAAAAATATTACAAGGATGGATGCAATGTAGCAGGGTACTTTGCATGGTCTTTGATGGACAACTATGAGTTTGGAAATGGTTACACTCTCCGATTTGGTATGAACTGGGTCAATTTCACTAATCCTGCTAATCGAATGCAAAAAGATTATGGCAAATAGTTTTCTAAGTTCATAATCTAACAATAAGAGGAATCGATAGATAAGTCAGTTCTATGTATGCAACCTACTGAATTTAATAATTACTGTACTCTATGTATTGGTTTTGTTTTGTTTTCATTAAATAATAAAGTTTACGTGATGCGTATGGTTACTAATAAATTGGTAATAACAAGGCCTTATTTTAGGTTGATTAAAAAACTTGAAAATTATGCGTATGTAGGTATTCCTTTTATACATATATGCTTGCCAAGAATAATTTTTCAAAAGCTTACAACATGCTCAAGTTTGAAATTTTTATAAGAACATTGGGTCATGTCAAAGTTTATAATTCTTGTCTATTTGAACAACGCAAGGCGTAGAGACATCCTATATTTCAATACCCAATAGTTTTTAGTGAATCTGAAGCTGCATTTATTTGACATTTAGACGACTTTTGGACTGCCGAATAAATACGAGAATACATTACTCTTCATAGGTGATAAACAACTGCCTGGAAAATAATCGTGTGTATTGACTTAGCCTTCATCCATGTTACAGTCAATAAAATGGTCGTTCATTCATGTTACAGTCAATAAAATGATCGAAGGCACAACTTCTTCAAAGCAAATTGGGTGAAATAGTCCACTTCTAGCGAATAAACCTGTCCAAACCCCCGCTGCACAACATGCACTCACCCGAAACCGAAGGCCCAAGATCTTAATTTGTTTTCAAGTCATCAATCTATCTTGCATTACTATCCATATAATGAAATCATGCTTTGGAATTTTCTGCTTGAATCAAACTACTGAAAACCACGAAACAGATGATGGAAGAGGATTGATATGTGATGATTTTTACTTGTTTTCAGCCATGATATAAATCTGTTTTAGAGTCTTTTATATTCATTTAGAGTCTTTCCAGGATTAGATACTTATTGGACGTGATCACAACACTTGGGCAGAAAAAAAGAAGACAAGAAGCTACATGCTATCTACAATGGTAGTAGGACTCTCGATGATGCACAAAGAAATTATGCAACAACAAAAAAGGAGTTACAAACTTGTCGTATTGCTTTCGAGAAGTTTCGGCCCTACCTAGTTGGTTCTAAAGTAGTAGTCCACAGTGAGCATGCTGCCTTGAAGTATTTGATGCAGTAGAAAGATGAAAAACCAAGATGTTTGAGATGGATTCTGCTCTTGAAAGAATTTGATATCAAAATTAAAGATAAAAGGGGAGTAGAAAACGTTGTCACCGATCATCTCTCACGAATCAGATTTGAAGATTACATCCCCATAGACGACTTCCTACCTACTGAGATTGTCTAAAATTTGGATTCCACTTTCATTGGTAGTGTGCACATGACATCTAAGGGGCATCGATTGATACGCACGAAGCGGCAAATGACACCTACGAAAAAAATGATTATCTGCCCACAGTAAAGAAGTAAAAATTGACATGGCTGTTATTGTTGCTCACCATACTCCGCAGAGATTACCGGAATATCCCACATGATGGCGAGTTGGACCGACCACGACTGGGCTCGCCATCAGGCAAGTTGGATCAGAACCATCCATCTCGGTCCCGATCAATACCTCTTTTGAACCTCGATCACACCATCTTTTGTTTCGTCTCTATTGGAATTACCGTTGGAACTTTACGATAAAAACCGTAAATACTTGTTTTCTCGTATGAATTCAAATAGTTCGTATAAAACGGAAACGATTGACTTAACACCAAAGTTGCCTCAATTATACGAATAATTTGAAACATTTACAAAACCGACGTTGTACCGGAGGTTTTCTCTCGAAAAGATTGTAAAAACGTTTAAGTCAAAAATAGCCCAAAAGGTTCTAAGACGCGGCTAAGAGCCCACTTACAGTTTTAGATGGGATTGAGCCCAAGGATACTATAACAGTTTATCTATTGTTCGCAGGAAAAGATAAATGTCAAGGCCGGAAGATAAATGTCAAGTCCGGAAGATAAATGTCAAGTTTCAAAGGATAATCTTGAAGATCGAAGAAAAAATGGAATATATTCGCAAGGCGGTAACCACGACTTTGGGCCAGAAAAGGAAAGAGAGAACCCCTTGAGAGGAGTATATAAGGAACACCAAGATAGAGAGTCAAGGGACACAAAAGACACGGCAGAAAACTAAGCACTAAGAGCGTTTTAGACAATTTTCCATTTTCTATTCTCGCTCTGCGACTCAACTAGGTTAACGAAGTCTTAGGTGGTTCGAACTACGGAACTCGCCAACAGCTCTTGCGGCCAAGGCTTACCTGTTGTACAGATCATTCACGAATTCGAAATAAGACATTCTTCGCTCTCTCGTTTATTCGATTATTTACTTCGTCTGATATATTGTCTGATTGCTTAATGTTTGGCTTAACTAAAATCCGGGACCTCTAGGAAATTTAAGATTTCTTAACTTTTCTTATTTTGCGGAAATTAATAGTGCGAATTTCGGTTGAACTATTATGTTACACAATATGTGACCGATGCACCTCCTCCGACACAACCTAATGTCCTAACCGATCCAAGAGTTACTATTGGATGTATGAATTAACATTTTTTTTCGTATTCGTGTATGTATATATATATATATATGAAATTGCTAAACTCACTTATCTTTTCCACTTTCTACAGTTTATCGCAATGGAGTACCTATTGGTGTTAAGTTATTATTGACTTTAACTTGGAATCATCAATTTTTTTTTAATTTAAGAAGTGACATCATTTATTTGAATCTTCTTTCTTTTCTCTCGTTGTTTCCTTCTTCTACAGGCCCCTAGCTTTGTTTACTATCCTCGAGGGTTCCGCCAGATTCTAAACTATATCAAAAACAAATACGGAAACCTGCTAACCTACATCACTGAAAACGGTACTTAGATATTATTATACGAATACAAATATATTAAAAAATAATTTTTTATATTTACATTTCTTTTAAAAAATTGGAAATCTTGTGTTCAATTTCAGAAGTTGCTGATCATGATACCGGAAAATTAACATTGCAAGATGCTCTTGCCGATAATGGTCGAATTCAAAATCATTGCAGCCATCTTTCGAGTCTTAATGCTGTATCGAGTGAGTTATAATGATTCATACTTTATTTGAAATACATACTAATTTTTCAGAATTATAAATGTTAACGTTATTGGATTATAGGCAATAGAAGCTAAGTGTATTAATCATAGAACTCGATATATAATATAGAAGACGACTAGCTCTCGTTGCGGAGTCTAATATATTTACTAAGTTCGTAGTCTCAGCTCTCGCTTATTGACATGGAATGACCGTTGATCGATGGTATTGAATCCTGCATCGGTTGATTGTTTCTTGAGTCAAGCTTTATGACCTAATTTGATAAGGCCACTAAATTAACTAAATCAACTCTCGTTTATTTCTAGCAACCTAGCTCAACAGGATTAGTTCAGGTAGTAGACCATGCTCTCATGCGCCTAACTATCCTATGATAAAGTTCTAGTTAGCTACTCTAGAACACAAGAAAGAAATACAATTATATTGATAGATCTAATAATTACCCTAGAAATTCTATTGTTTCGCTAATCCATCAATATCATTAATAAACCCTAAAACTAATAAGATATCTACTTAGACATAATATTTGTCACAGAAATCACAGATGAATAGAATAGATATAATATAAAAAAAGGAGTTCCAGGAGGACTCTGAAGGAGTTCACCATTCTCTCCTAACCCTAGAACAATGAATAAAGAAAGTTTGCTGCCTAAGCAATGTCATATGAACACATAAATATGGTTTTAAGTCGTGTAAGGCATTTTGGTAATTTATGGTGACTTCTGGGCTTTAGTCGATCTTGAAACAAGTTGGGCATGTCTTCTGGGATCACCGTTGATCGAAACTAAGGATGCGCCATCGATCAACACTCATTCATCTCTCGACAGCTTCCTCTCACGAGGCAGACAGACCATTCTCCAGTAAAACGGGCATAATTTTGGCTTTAGGATCCTGATTGACCTCAAACCGGTGGAATTGGAAAAATAACTCAAAGATATATATTCTTTCATTAATATCAGCTCAATCGCACCTTGAGAAGTTTCTCCATTTATAGCTAAACATCTGACACATCTGCGCAGTTATGCATCTCTAAAAGCTCCATAATCACTAAAGTTCTCCAGAACGTATCTGAACCTGAAAATACTCTAAAACATACTCCAAAATAGCTCCATAGTGGCTTTCCTACTCGAATTAAAATCCCCAAATTGTTCTTTATCCTTTGGCTCGAAGAGATCTCCAATGGTGATTTTTCTTTCTACATCTGGAGCATGATAGAAATCTAAGGGTATTGATCATAGACTCGATAACTAATGTAAAGATGACCAAACTCTCGCTGCGAGTCTAATCTATTGACTAAGTCCTATGTCTCAGCTCTCGCTTGTTGACACAAAATGGACCGTCGATCGATGGCAATGATCATGCGTCCATTGATGGTCTCTTGAGTCAAGCTTTATGACCTAATTCGATAAGTTCACTAAATTAACTAAATCAACTCTCGTTTGTTTCTAGCGACCTAGAACAACATGATTAATTTTGGTAGTAGACCATGCTTTCGCTTGCGCCTAACTATCCCTATGATCAAGGTTCTAGTTAGCTATTGTAGAACACAAGCAATAAACACAATTCTACTGATATATCTAATAATCACCCTAGCAATTCTATTGTTTGGCTAACCCATCAATACCATTAATAAACCCTAAACCTAACAAGAGATCTACTCAGACATGATCATTGTCACAAAAATCATAGATGAATAGTATAGATATAATATAAAACTAAAGGAGTTCCAAGAGGACTCTGGAAGAGTTCCAAGAGGACTCTGAATGAGTTCCTCCCTTCTCTCCTAACTCTGGAAAATAAGAAAATATTATTTAAAGAATAAATGTGATTCACGAGGTTCTCAACTGCCTCATCTGTTTTATCATTGTCCCACTGAGGGAACAATTCACCAAGCTCCTTCACCACTAGGTTCACCACACGAGTCTGGAGGAAGTTAATGAATATCAATTTAGATACTGAGACAATAATCACTACCATATCAAGTTAGATACTGAGACATGCCTGTGTGCATATACCCTCTTTGACAAATGTTCGTCCTTTATGCCCCTTATAAGCCAGCAAAGGAGGACTAGGTTTTGTTTCGTATGGGTTTTCTATACTCCGCAGCAAAGTAGGGCAGAGTGAAGTAGATCCAAACTTGGAGTACTTGAATAAACCCATCAATGGTGTAAGATTTTGTCAAATCCTTAGCCTTCACAGAGTCCATAAGGATCTTAAATGCCAATCTCCCCATGGGTAGGCCTCAAACTCTTCAAGATTCATCACTAGCCTGGCAGGACTAGCCCGTGTAGCGGATGTGGACTTTCGTCCTTCAATGAATCCTGTGTAGATGGCTAGGTATCCCAGCCTCATGCGGTCATCTCGAGACCACTGTCCACATCTCCCACACGCCGCCACTATTTGCTGGGATCTTGGACCAGAATCGATATCAACACCCATCAACTCCCAGAACCGATACAAATCCTCTGTTAGCCCTACATGAGGATTATCCACATGCTCAACATAGTCGCAGTTAAGACCGGTGAGATGTTAGAACTTAATAAGTGAAAACCTCACCGGCTCTGAACCAATGAGACTCCACAGCTCGTACTTCTTCTTGACATCGAGCTGAAAACAGAGCATATAGTGAACCAGCCTAGACGCCCAACCAAAAGTTCAACTCCCAGAACTTTATGAAGACTCCCAACCTAGAGTTCTTCAGCTCATCCCATTAATCAGCATGGAGAGCATCCTTTACAGCAGGAAGTAATTTGGGGTCATCAGTATGATATCCAATGCTCTTCAATGGAATGGGCTCTTCCCCTAGGGTGAACAACCTCTTCGAGAGTACTGGTAATTCCATTGTATAGCCTGCAAACAATGATAAAACAACATCTCAAACATAAAACAAACACACCAAGAGTTCTATACTAACATACAGACTGTGAAGACTTTGGAAGGACTTCGGAAGACTTCGGAAGACTTCGGAAGACTTCGGAAGACTTACGGAAGACTTCAGAAGACTTCGGAAGACTTACCGAAGACTTACCGAAGACTTCATGGAAAACTTACGGAAGACTTTCATGGAAGAATTACAGAAGACTTCATGGAAGACTTAATCTTCCATTAAGTCTTTCCGGATGACTTCCATGAAGTCTTCCGGATGACTTCCATGAAGTCTTCCGGATGACTACCATGGACACTTACGGATGACTTCCATGAAGACTTACGGGTGATTTCCATGAAGATTTACGGCAGACTTATGGGAGACTTACGGACAAATGGGTCAACTTGAGGTCGGAAAGGAAAGAAATAGAGGAAGAAGTCAAGGGGAAAAATGAACGGTTTCAGATCTGAAATAAAGAGGAACCGGTAGTCGGAAGAGATTCGTCGGGAAATCGTCACAGTAATCGCCTTAGAAGAGGAGGCCTAGGGTTTTCACCAATTTTTTTTTCTGAAACACCGAAAAGTGAAAAAAAAATAGTGCAAAAACTACTATTTATATGTACTGGTAAATTATCAGGCTAGGTTAAATATGTTTTGGTTTTTTCCGGTTAATTTCAAATTGAAGGTAAATTAAGTTCGAGTTTGGTTTGAAAGACTTCTTGAGAAGTCTTCTCGGAGTCGTCCCTGAAGTCTTCCTTGAAGTCTTCTACTGGCATTATATGTTAGAAGACATCCCGGAAGTCTTCTGGAAGTCTTCCTGAAACCCTAAATCAATTAACTAACCAAAAAACACTTCCGTTAAACATAAAATAAACTTAGAAAGTGTTTAAAATCATCTTATTAGGGGATCACTAACACATATTCGTCAAATTCATAAAAAAAAAGTTAAGAAGATAGAATCCAAAATCTACGCCTAAAACTACTTACAATACTATCACATATGTTACTAAACCCTAAACCAATGAATACCATGACTCATTCTACATTAATTCATCTAGGTTGAAAACAATTCAAATTTAGTTGATATAAATTAACATTATTTACAAATGTTTGTGGTTACATGATTTCTATTTTTCCTCTATATAAATATTTTTTATGAATTTTATAAATTATTTTAGGATTTATTGTTTGAGAAGACTTCCAGAGAAGTCTTCTGGAGAATACGTACATGGAAGTCTTCTCAGAGAAGACTTTCGGAAGACTACTGGACGACTCACGGAAAGAAGTCCGGAAGAATTTGCCATTAGGCCGGGAATTTGAATTTCACTGAAATTCAAGCGGTAAAATTGTAGAGTCTTCCTTGAAGACTTCCATGAAGTCTTCTACTGCATTATATGTTAGAAGACATCTCGAGAAATCTTCTGGAAGTCTTCCGAAACCTAAATCAATTAACTAACCAAAAACACTTCCTTAAACATAAAATAAACTTGGAAAGTGTTTAAAATAATCTTATTAGAGGATCACTAACACATATTCGTCAAATTCAAAAAAAAAGTGAAGAAGATAGATTTCAAAATCTACGCCTAAAACTACCTACAATACTATCACATATGTTACTAAACCCTAAACCAATGAATACCATGACTCATTCTACATTAAATCATCTAGGTTGAAAACAATTCAATTTTAATTGATATAAATTTACATTATTTACAAATATTTCTGGTTACATGATTTCTATTTTTCCTCTATATAAATATTTTTTATGAATTTTATAAATTATTTTAGGATTTATTGTTTGAGAAGACTTCTAGAGAAGTCTTCCGGAGAATACATACATGGAAGTCTTCTCAGAGAAGACTTTCGGAATACTACTGGACGACTCACGGAAGACGTCCGGAAGACTTCTTAGAGAAGACTTCTAGAGAAGTCTTCTCACACGAAAAGGTTATTTTGGTAAAATTGAATACAGTTTTTTGTTTGCTCACAAGAAATTTATTGTATTTTCACTAGCCTTTTGGGTTAGTTTTGCATTTGATTGAATTTGGGGTACCACTTTTGCATTTGAAATCAAGTTTTGAGTCATTTTTAGCAATTTTCCCCTGATTATATTGGTCCTATTGGGGCTATAAAAAACACTTTTTTTTTATTTTGAATGCTAGAATATTTCCATTTTTTCACGTGTTTAAAATAAAATATAAAGTAATTCTACAATCAATTATATGAATTAATTATAATATTGCTTTTCTGTTAAGAAAGATTTTTAATGACTAAAATTTATGTTGTTGATATATTTACCATCGGTCAACGCTCATCTACTGCCATCGATCGATACTCCTAAAAGAATTGTAGATTCGACTATCTCTAACAGTGTTTCCTTATGATTTAATTTCTCATAACCAATATGAGACAAATTACATTGGGGACAATGTACTTTAAGTCTGGGGAAGGTTCGCTAATGCTATCTATTTTTTTTTTAATTGTATCTCTATAACTATATAAGTCTTTCTATAAGTTTTTCAAAAAGTTTTTATTGAGTCAAGAGACTATGATCAAGATTTATTATTGACTAACACACTTTAGCACCATTCTTAGAAGGTTGTTTGCAGAGATTTCTATAGATACCAAAGTGGGATCATCATGCAACTATATCACACTTGCTTAGAAAGTTTGAATTAATCGAAGCTGATTTCCAACACTAATCCTAAAATTATCTGCTTGCTTTGAGATTTGGTATACACTAGATCGGATTCCTTCTGTAAGTTTGGAAGGTAAAAGTCTGTGTGCTTCTCATTCCCCTCTCTCTCCCCTTTAGATTAAAAAAAAAAGAGTCGAACAGGATTTGGTGGCTACAACCATTAAAGCTTGATTCATATGATTCTCGAAAGAGATAAAGGTCAAAAGAAGTGAACAAGATCTGGTGGCAAAAACCATTAGGGCTGATTCATGGAAGCCTATCCAATTATTTCAGTCAATTAAAAAAATAAAATGATACCCTCAAAAGAAGAGAGAAATTGACTGAGAAGAAGTGAGAAGAGAGAAGAAAGGTATAAGAGAAGACTACATGTGTGTTCAGATACTTGCAGAGGTAAGATTTCATATATCCTTTGATCGATACTCTCAAAGTAAAGCTTGTACTTTTATTTTATACAAAGAAATGAAATCAGTAAAGGGGCGAGTCAGACTAGTATTCGCTAAGTTGTTGGTAGAATATATTGGTTGCTATACTAGGATAAGGTATATAAAGTTTCTCTCTAATTGACTTGATATGATGTGGTTGCAACAAAGTAGGGTGACAGTTATACTTAGACATTATGTTAGTCTACGCTTTTCAAATTTCTTACACATGCTTAGTTTGCTTGAGGACAAGTAAAATGTTAAGTCTGGGAGAGTTCATATACCATGGATTTTACCTATTTTACATATGATATATAGAGTATTTTTAGAGTCTTTATATGCATTTGGTACTGTTTTAGAGTATTTACAAGTCTAGGTACTCATTGGAAGCAATTGGAGCTTTTGGACTATTTTGGAGCATTCAGGATTGCTCAGTGGAAACTCAAAGTCGGATCCAGATTTATGAATAAACCATCGATCGACGTCACACACTGTGACGTCGATCGACGGTCAAGTCGACAGCAAGATTGGTGAAGGCTTGAGAAATTACAAGTTTTACCCATAAGTTTTATTAATTTCAAGATAAGTCCATGGCCGAAATTTAGACCATTTATCAGGGTTTTCTATCTTTGTTTTGACATAAGCCTAGAAGACCTAAGAGAGAGTTGTCTTCTAAGTTTCACAAGAATTTTTTAGAGTTGAGAGTTGGAACACCTTGTTACACCTATTGGAGAGAGAGATCTTATCATCATTAAAGAGAAGATCTTGAACTCCTTATCTTTTACTTAGTTTATTCTATGCAATTTATTCAGAATTTATTCATGTTCTTTATTGCTATACCTGAGTAGTTTTCTATTAGATTTAGGGTTATTTAATGGTAGTAATGTATTGTTGATTTTATAGAATTGTTAGGGTAATCTTCTTGGTTCTTTGTTTCAATTGCTCTTAATGCTAAGTTGAACTTGATCACCTCAATCTTAAAAATTAGGGTTCTATAGCGCAAGCGAGAGCCTGGTTATAACCTAGAATCTATCTTAAACAATCTAAATAACTAGTAACAAACGTGAGTTTAATTAGAAGTTTAGAGGACCCATCAAACCACGAAACCAGTACTGTTTAGAATGAGCATCAATCGATGCCATCTTATTTTCATCGATCGACGCTTAGTTGAGATGCCCGAAAGCGATCTCCTAAACCCTAAGGTTTGAGTTCAGAATGATGCTTAATAAAACTCTAGCAGTCTATTAGTTTGCATTATCTAACCTACATGAGAATTTTTCCTAAGTCTAATCTCTTAATTTAATCGTCACAAACCAAATCAATATTGAAATTAATTTTATTATTATTGTTATAATTCATCTAGCTTTAATTCGAAAACAATAAGTATATTGTGGCAATTCTAGAGTGTATGTGGATTTGATACTTTCTAATCTCTTAATTTAATCCTCACAAACCAAATCAATATTGAAATTAATTTTATTATTATTGTTATAATTCATCTAGCTTTAATTCGAAAACAATAAGTCTATGTGCAATTCTAGAGTGTATGTGGATTTGATACCTAAGTACTACACTAAACCTTTTATTTGAGAGAGTAAAGTGGGAAATAAGATTAATTTGAGAGTGAAATAAAAATAACCACTTCAGGACACATAGGTCATCTCAAGCCACCTTTGCTTTTGAAGTGATGTGCGGAACCAGACCAAGGAAAACTGCACAAAGACTTGATTTTATCATAACATTGCTTTGGTAGACGGAAAGCTGAGCTCCAGAAATTGATGATACTATTTATTACTGCTTGGATTAGAAGAAGCCGGCCTGCGAAGGAAAAAAGATTTTCTGGACCATGAAACCATCCTGAAATCCTCGAACGAACTCTATTTATGAAAGGCTCATAATCTGCTTTCTTCATGCTTCGAGTTGTAAGCTGCAGTCCTAATACCGAATGGGAAGCTGACCAATTGGTATCCCAAGTTCTTCAGCAACTTGCATGGTGCCCCCTTGAGCTACCAGTAATGTACATAGAAGATTTAGCAGCATTAATGACAAGGCGCAAATTTACCATTACCTCTATGGCTCCTCTAAGAGATGACTCTGATCCATCCATAAAAATAATCATATCGTCTGCGAAACTAAGATGGGTCAGGTTCACTTCTTCGCACTGAGGATGATACCCAATTTTATTTTCTATTGCAGCGTTATTGAGCCTAAGAGAGAGGACGTTGATTGCAATCACAAATATATACGGAGAGAGTGAGCATCCTTGACGCAATCCCCGTTTACTGGTGAAGAAGCCCTCCAATTCACCATCCACACGGACAGAGAAGGAAGCTGAGGTGATACAATTATGAATCCAGGATATAAACATAGCAGGAAGTCCCATAGCAGCTAGAGCTTCAATGATAAAGTCCCATCGTAACATATTGGAAAGCTTTCGATATGTCAAATTTTAAGGCTGCTCTAGAGCTAATAGATTCCTTATGATAATCCTTTAACTAACCCCGTGGCCAGCAAGACATTCTCAAGTAGAATTCTATCCTGAATGAATGCACTTTGATTTAGAACAATAGCTGCAGAGTGCAGGCAGAACTAGTTGTAGACTTCGATCAATGATCTTGTAAATAGTGTTGCAACAAGCTATAGGACGAAAGTCTTTCTCATAGACTGCGCATCACTGACTTTGGGTATAAGAGCCAAGATCGTACCATTCACACCACTTGGCATCAAACCATTTTAAAAGAAAGATTGGACGGCTATAGTAACATCCTTCCCTATTACCGGCCATGCTGCAATGAAGAATTCTTTGGTAAACCCATCAGAACCGGAAGTTTTATTTGACGGCATCGCTTTCAGTGTGAGCAAGATATCTTCCTCGGTGATAGGAGCCACTAACTGATCTGCTATGTGTTCTGGACAGTGGTAATCAATGAGCTGAGATAGGTGTGTTTCCCCTGACCAAATATTATGAGTATCCTGCAGGAACTTTTTTTTTTTTTAAATGATCAGCAGCAACTTTTTTTTTAATGATAAAATTTTATCTCTTTGGGATCTGTTATCCGCACACCCACCCCATTGAGAAGGCTTCTGATAGCATTTTTACTATTCCTTGTTTGAGTAACTCGGTAGAAATTCTTGGATTATATCAAGACGAAAACATCCAATCCTTTGTTTGCGTGCATGAGAGTTTACATGGGATCTGAAGTAAACTCATTACGTACGTATATTTGCAATTATTTTTGTTCTCCACCTCACGACTTGCTGTCTATTCTCTGAAGTAAAATTTACATAATATTATCCTACAATTTTCCAATTTTATATACTGTTATGATCTAAGCAACGATTGAGTTGTATATATAACAAAATTTATTTATTACTGATAATAAATACACAACAAATTTATTCAATATTACGAATCAAAAAAAATAACCATGTTGATTTTTACGGCGTCATAGTCCTCTTGCTTATATATGTAATGTCGAACATGTATATAGCTTCGCACACGATATATACCTGCACATGTCTAAAACTCTGAAATGAGAACACATATAATAATTAATGTTCCTTAACAGTTTCATATGCAATTTGGTTTATAGTAACTTTTAATAGTTTTTGAAATTGGTTAACGATTTTCGTTGTAAACGCATTCTCTTTTAGTTTATTATTTAATTTACTCCATTATAGAGCAAACTATGTTTCCCTCACTAAGCAAATTAGAACTGTTTCATGTTGGACGAGTTATTTCCCCACGAGAACTATCATATAGCACCAGTTCCCCACCAAACTATGACCTAATGTCAAATCTCAATGATTTGAAAGTTATAAACTTATTTCTCCACGAATTAATAATTTCGAATGTATTTCTCCCCGAATCGATACTTCGAAACTTAATTGCCCATAGACCATGGTTTGATTGGTTTATTATTAACCAAATAATTTAAACCGGCTAAACCAAACCAAAATTTATTTTAAACAACTTTTATTTAAGAATATTGTTTTTATTTTTGTTGAAATGTTAAAATATAGATTCAAGGAAGTTTTAGGTTTATATTTTTGTGTTTTCTAAAATTTAAAAGAAAAAAATTACATCAAGATTTCATTTTTATAAAGTTTAATAAAATCATAATGCACAAATAGCTTGTTAAATTTGTATTTTTTTTGAAATTTGAAAGAAAAAATCAATTTTTGATAAAAAAAATATATGTCAAAATTCAACAAAACATAGATTTTGACATATACTTTTTATCAAAATTTGATTTTTGCTTTCAAATATCAAAAATACAATAATTTAATAGCTTATTTGTTTATTGTGATTTTATTAAATTTTGTAAACATAAAATCTTGACGTATTTTCATTTTAAATTTTTTAAATACACAAAATATAAGAAGAAATTAGGAAAGATTTTTTGAATTTAAAAATCTATGTTTTGAAATTTCAACAAGAAGAGAAACAATATTCTTTAATAAAAATTGTTTAAAATGAGTTTTAGTTTAGTTTAGCTTAGCCGGTTTAAACTATTTGGTTAATAATAAACCAATTAGGGTCGACGAGCTATTTCCCCACGAGAACTATCATATAACATGAGATCCCCACTAAACTATGACCTAGTGTCAAATCTCCAAAATTTGAAATTTATGAACTTATTTCTCCACGAATTAAAAATTTTGAATGTATTTTTCCTTGAACCGATACTTTGAAACTTAATTACCCATAGACCATAGTTTTACTTGGTTTATTATTAACAAAATAGCTTAAACCGGCTAAACCAAACCAAAATTCATTTAAAACAATTTTTATTAAAGAATTTTGTTTATCTTCTTCTTGAAATTTTAAAATATAGATTTTTTTAATTCAAAAAGATTTCCTAATTTATTTTAATATTTTGGGGTTTTTAAAAATAATTAAAAAAAAATTATATCAAGATTTATGTTTAAAAAATTTAATAAAATTACAATGAACAAATAAGCTTATTATTTTTTGTATTTTTTTCTTAGAAATTTGAAGCAAAAATTAAAATTTGATAAAAGTATATGTCAAAATCTACGTTTTGTTGAATTTTGACGTAAATCAAACTTTCAACAAAATTAGATTTTTTGACATATATTTTTATCAAAATTAGTTTTTTTTCTTTTAAATTTCAAAAAAAAAAAATTTAACAAGCTTATTTGTTCATTGTGATTTTATTAATCTTTATAAAAATGAAATCTTGATGTAATTTTTTCTTTTAAATTTCAGAAAACACAAAAATATAAACCTAATACAATATTCTTTTATAAAAATTGTTTAAAATGAATGTTGGTTTGGTTTAGTCAGCTTAAACTATTTGGTTTATAATAAACCAATTAAAATCATGGTCTATGGGGAATTAAGTTTTGAAGTATCGGTTCGGGGAGAAATACATTCGAATTTTTAATTTGTGGAGAAATAAGTTTGTAACTTTCAAATCATGGAGATTTGACACTAGGTCATAGTTTGGTGGGGATCTTATGCTATATGATAGTTCTCGTGAGGAAATAACTCGTCGACCCAACCAATTAAAACCATAGTCTATGGTAATCAAGTTTCGAAGTATCGGTTCAGCGAGAAATACATTCAAAAGTGTTAATTCGTGGAGAAATAAATTTATAACTTTCAAGCCGTGGGGATTTGACACTAGGTCATAGTTTGATGGGGATATGATGCTATATGATAGTTCTCGTGGGGAAATAGCTCGTCGACCCAAACTTATTCAATATCGTATTAGGAAACTAAAACACAATCAAGTAGTGGCAGCTTATTGGTACAGGATTTGGGACATGGTGTAAACTTATATGTTCTAGGTTCGATTCCTACTTAAACAAAGTTATTGCTACTTTGTCAATATGGGTTTAGGATTCGGCCCATGCAGTTTACATGGTAGTCGAGTAACAGATGAACTAGCTACCATGTGGTATTATTCGAAACTCGGAAGACGGTCTAAACTCGGTTAGGAAGTGTGGTATCCAGTCCCTCTATAGAACTAAGTACTTTTCTTCCGGAGTCGATCCGATCAGTCGATAGGCCATTTAAAAAAAGGAAACTAAAACCTATTTCGAAGATTTTAGAGGACAACTATGAACCTAGAATTAAGTTGAATAATAACACTGATTCATTTATTGATTTCCTCACGCACTTACCATTCCTTACTTAGCGTTGAAATGTTATAACTTAGATATGTTATATGAAAAAGATTTAAAGGCCTTGCTAAATCAGTGTTACCAAAATATTATTTTGTTCATATATGCAACTCAAAACCTTAATTTGCGTATGTGCGAGCACATGAAACTATAATCGTACTAACCATTAAGTTACAATCTTTGGTTTTACCAAAGAAAAGAGCTTACAATCTTTGGTCTACTGCAGAATTTATATATATGCATATTACTTTGAAAAAGTAAGCGATTCATTCTAAAAAGGGTTTATAATTTTTGTAAAATATAAATTAATCCGACCGACAATGATTGTTAAAATGAACCTTACGAGTCATTTAATAATCAAGCTGCTATCCTTCTGACTCCGAGCACCCAAGCCAGTGCCTCCATTAATTTCCAAAGTATTGTGTTTATATAATAGGAAAGTTGGCTCAACCATCACACATTTTAGGACATATGACTTGAACCATACAAAACGGTTTTTAATTACTGCCTTTTTTAATACCTATCGTGTCCTTTATTACGTTGTGACAAAATATATTTAAAAAATGCCATCACTTTTTAATGCCAAGTTAGCAAAAACCGGCGCCACATAGAAAATCGCTGACGTAGATTAATGAACTCAGCTGTAAACCGCTGCAAACCGCTGCAAACTGCGTTACAGCTAAGTTAAAAAACAGAGCTGACTTATGAGAAAATGGCTGACTTACAAACCTAAATTATCTGTTAGTGATGACTAACTTATAAAAATCTGGCTGATTTATGGGATAATGGCATACTTACATACACAAATTATGGCTGACTTATACATCGGCTGGGTGATTTGTCGGAAAATTCGAGGCTGATTTATTTGAAGAAACGGCTAACTCAAAATTTTGCTCAATACTATGGCTGATTTATTAGCAGAAGATTAATTACTCAAATAGTATTCACGTTTCAGCTGACTTAGTGATGTGGGGTTTTATTTCACTTTCAAATTAACCCTATTTCCCACTTTTACTCTCTCAAAATAAGAGGTTCAATGTAGTACTTAGAGATCGAATCCAAAGAGACTATAGGATTGCATAATAGACTTATTGTTTTCGAATTAAAGCTAGATGAATAATAATAATAATAATAATAATAATAATAATAATAATAAAATAATAATAATAATAATAATAATAATAATAATAATAATAATAATAATAATAACAATAATAATAATAATAATAATAATAATAATAATAATAATAATAATATAATAATAATAAAGAAATTTCAAGATTGATTTAGTTTGTGAAGATTAAGTTTAAGAGATATGATTTAGGGGAAATTCTCAGGTAGGATCAGGTAATGCAACTAATAGATTGCTAGGGTTTTAAGCATCCTTCTCGAACTCAAACCTTAGGGTTTAGGAGATCGCCCTCGCGCATCTCAACTGAGTGTCGATCGATGTCCGTAAGGTGGTATCGATCGATACTCTTTCTAAACAGTACTGGTTTCGCGGTTTGATTGGTTCTCTAAATTTCCAATTCAACTCTCGTTTGTTACCGGTTATTTAGATTGTTGAAGATAGGTTCCAGGTTATAACCAGCTATAGAACCTTTCTATGATTGAGGTGATAAAATTCAACCTAGCAATAAGAGCAACTTAAACAAGAACCAAGAAGATTACCTTAACAATTCTATTAAATCAGCAATACATTACTACCATTCAATAACCTAAATCTAACAATGAACTACTTAGACATAGTAATAAAGAATATGATTAGAGTCTGAATAAATTGCATATAATAAATTGAGTAAAAAGATAAGGATTTTAAGATCTTCTCTGTAATGATGATCATATCTCTCTCTCCAATAGGTGTAACAAGGTGTTCTAACTCTCAACTCTAAAAACCTTCTTGTGAAACTTAGAAGACAACTCTCTCTTAGGTTCTCTACGCTTAGGTCAAAACTAAGATAGAAAACCCTAATTAATAGTCTAAATTTTGGCCAGGGACTTGTCTTGCAAATGATAGAACTTCTAGGTAAAACTTGTAATTTCTCAGGCCTTCATTAATATTGCAGTCGATTTGGCTATCGATCGACGCAAAGTGGTGATGTCGATCGATGGTTCTCGCATAAACTGGATCCGACTCTGAGTTTCTGACTAAGGATCCTATATGCTCCAAAATAGCCCAAAAGCTCCAATTGCTTCCAATGAGTACATAGACCTGTAAATATCTAAAACAGTACCATATGCATATAAAAGACTCTAAAAATACTCTATATATCATAGGTAAAATAGGTAAAATTCCATGGCATATAACTTACGTTGAACTTGTTGGTTGATTTAATAAAGCTTAGTTATGTGTTTGTTTGGTGTATGACTTATTAATTTTCCATGTCATTATTGATGTCATCATCTCTTATTTGCCATGTCCTTAATAACGTTATAATAGTAAAATAAATGTTTATGTTGCGCTGTTTCTTATTCTTCATCTTCTTTATCTACTTTTTCATGAGTTCCTCATCGTTCTCTGAAATCTTATGGATCCTGTAATCATTGTTTCTTGTAACTGGATTAAGAAAAACAGATATGTATTCAACGCCAACAGTAGAGGGTGTAGAGTTCTGAATATAAATGAGGAAACAACACACGACGAAATTGCAAAGTCGGTACTCGATGATTACGGATTGAATGAGCCGAGGCATCAGATTCAGCTGACTATATGTTCTCAAATAAAGGTTTGAAAACAATGGCGCACGACATTCCACTTACGTCTCCAATAGTCTACAATTGCGAGGTTTTCTACGCCTAAGGAAAATCGATCAGCTACGTATCAGTGTGGAGATTACGAAGAACAAGGATGGCAAAATCAGTCGGAATGACGGAGCGAGAGAGAAGAGTAAAACTGTATTCAGTTTTAGCTCTGAAGAAGAAGTCTCAGAAGTTGAATCTAGATACGAAGTTTCTGACGATGGTTTCAGTTTGGAGGAGAAACTCGACGAAAATGAGAATGACTTCTCTAGTAAAGTGGAAGGAGAAAAACAAAAAGTAGGCGGAGAAAAAGATGAAGTAGGCGAAGAAGACGAAGAAGATGATGAATTCGAAAGCCAATTTGATATTCTCGACAACTCGGATGGTCCGTCATCTGAAGATGATAACTTCAGCTGATACGGTGAGTCTCCAACACAAAACGAAGATTCACAACTCTACCTACCTAAGAAGAGATCTCAGAACTTGTTGATCAGCAAATCTAAAAGGAATCCAGAGGTTTTAAGGTTGGAATGTCTTCTCTAAACCTTGCGGTAGGTCAACGATACAAGAGTAAAGCCGATTCGGGGAGACTACTGAAACTTCTTACAGTGAGGGATCGATTTGATTTTGATGTAGAATATCCAATTCCGAGACACTCATTTTTTCATGTTGGGTTGATGGATGTCTATGGAGAGTTTGTTCTTCTGCACAAGGGGCTTCCCCGACATTTTATATTCCTTTTTTACGAATCGGATCATACATGTTATGTAACTAAGCGTTCTAATCGATCTCGACAAGCAACACCAGATATTTTAAGAGAGTTGTACATGGACTTTCTCGATGACGTTGGTACGTCCGTTCGACCTAAGAGTTTTGGAATAGCTATTAATAAGCATTTTGATGAAAGGTAATTAAAATGTTACACTTGATTTATTTAAACGATTGGGCTGGGTATATTAAAGACACGACTGAGTTATCTGTAACGATATGGCTGGGTTGAGTTATTTGTAACAATACAGCTGAGTTATTTAAACGGATGGGCTGGGTTATATTAAAGATACGACTGATTTATATTAACAGTACAGCTCACTTAATTCTACGATGTGGCTGACTTATTTGTATCGTTTTCACGTGGAAAGATGTATTATTGTAAATCATATCGGACGCTGAGATATGCAAGAGAAATCAATGAGGGACTCCTAAGATTGGGGTTTGAAAACTTGCCTTCTTATTTATACATGATAAGAAGGGCAAATTCGGGTACAATTATGCGTCTTCAAATCGATGAGTTTGGAAGATTCATGTATGTGTTCCTTGCGTTTGGTGTGGAGCTTAAATGAGTTTCCTTTCATGCCCAAATTTGTGATTGTCGGCGGTACGTTTCTTAATGGTAAATACAAAGGGACGCTTCTCACAGCATGACACGGTGTGTTTATTGTTCTAGCAGGGTATAAATATCCTAAACATTAACTGTCAAATTAACCATTAATCATAACACATAAAACAATACTTTTGCCAAGAGAGATCAGATGTAGTACTTAGGGATCGAATCCACAGAGAGAATTGACACACAATAGATTTCTTATTTCTAAAGACTAAGCTAGGTAATTATATATATTGGTGGCAATAAATCGATTTAAGGAAAATATTCATTATTAGAAGTTGTAGATGCAAAATGGAAATATGTTAATAACGTAAATATGAAAATATGCTACTAAACAAACTAAATGCAAATGCAAATGTAAATGTGCTATATCTAGGGTTTCAAACTTTATGGATTATAGGGGAATAGGAAGCACAAAAATGTAAATATTCTAGAACTCAAATATTAACTATTCTGAGCCTTTTAACTCCAACTCAGTATGCGAGCGAAATGAAAGACCATTGATCGACGACTAAGGCTTGATTTCGATCGACGGTGAAATCAGAAGGAAGTGTGAATGAGATTTGATATGTTCACCAAGCTAATTAGATAAGCTCTCGCATGTGCGTAACAATCTAGTTCAACGGAGTCTATTCTGGCACAGAACCTACTCTTGTAGTCGTCTATGTCCTAGTTTCGAGATCCTAGTTAGCTACTCTAGAATGCAAGCATTAAGAACAAATCAATTGATGGATATTAACTTTAACCTAGCAATCCTATTTTTGGGCTAAGCCATGATTGCTATCATTCAGCCCTAAATCTAGTTGATAACTACTCAGACATAATTAAAGTAAGAATAATAATTTGAATATCATGCATAGATAAAATAATGGGGTTCCAATACAAATCTCCCTAAGGAGTTATGAATCTTCTCCCCTAAAAACTCTAAATCTATAATAGAATACTTGTGCCTACTAGGCACACACACTCTCTGCACACACTCTGGTGTAATACATAAAGTATAAATATAAAACCCTAAAATCTAGGTCAAAACTTGTCCAAGGGTAATCTTGTAATATTGTGTCTTGTCTCTAATTTGGGCTTGGGATCGGCTGTCTGCAAATTGGTCATCGATCGATGTCAAGTGTTCAGCATCGATCGATCTTGGTCTTGTACCATTGGTCGATGACAAGGTTGTGTCGTCGATCGACGACTATCTTGTAATTCAACTCTCTCAATGATCAGCTACAGATTATTCTCTTCTCAATGCTCCAAAAACTCCAAGTATCTCCATATATCTCCAAAACGTACATGGACCCGTAAACACGTCAAAACATAGCATAGACACACTTAATAGACCCCAAATAGAGCCTATAACATGGCCTAAAACTGATAATAAATAGGCTAAGTCACAGCACTAACTCAGGATGGTTACTTTCAGATTTTCCAATAGCCTTCGGTTTTGTTGACACTGAAATGATGACTCGGGACACTGGTTTTCTATGCAACTAAAAGTTTTAATTCCTGACGACGAGGGTCTTGCAATAATCTTGGATAGGCATAACTCTATAGGTAAATCAATTGGAAATGTGTATCTGTTGGCTTCTCGGGCAATATGCACCTACCATTTATATAAGAACATTTTGGGACGATACAAAGGAAACGATGTATTTCGTCTGGAAGAAAGCAGAAATATGTTTTAATATGCGTGACTTTACTGCAATGTTCCAGCATATTGAAGCGATTAATCCTGAACATCATGGCCACCTCCAAAGAGCTGATGTCCGACTGTGGTCGCGTGTTCATTTCCCCGGCGAAAGATACAATTTGATGACTACGAACATAGCAGAATCCATGAACAGAGCACTGTCAAATTTTAGAAGTCTTAACATTGTCAAACTATTAAAACCGATACAGGTAACGATGACCAGATGGTTTGGTGACCGGAGAGAGGATGCTATCACAGCCAACCAACCTTACGTTTGGTGTTGAGAAACTACTACATGTAAGTCAGCCGTAACAGTTCATAAGTTAGCCGTAAAAGTTCATAAACAAGACGTAAAAGTTCATAAGTCATCTGTAACATTTTTTATTCTGTATTTATAATAGGGTCGTGTTACTGCCGCTAGACTGTTGACAGTACAAAGGATAGATGCTCATCACACTGAAGTTACAAATGGATCTTATGAGGAGTCATTGTATGTTGTTAACTTGGAAGGGAGAAGTTGCACATGCAGGCGTTTCGAACACGAGAAATTACCATGTCGTGCACGCAATTACAGCTGCTGAGTACCCGGAATGTTTGTCGTATATATCTGTGCAGTCCTTACTATTACATCGCTTATTTGGTGAGGGCATACTCTGAATCGGTCATGCCGTTTGATTCAGCGCAAGAAGTTCCAGAAAACATGGCTAACCAACCATGCTTGCCCCGTTTATTCGTCAACAACCACGAAGGCCTAAGAAAAATAGGATGAAATCTACTTTAGAAGTTGCACTTGAAAAACGTCCTAGAAAAGAACACACATGATCTCGTTGTAGACAGAGTTAACATAATGTGAGAACTTGTCCAATGTAAAAGTGTTGTATGGATTTTATTGCTTTTTGTTTTATGGGTGAGTTACATTTTGTTTACGACTGAGTTACGGATATTAATATTTTTGTCGTGTTAAAATTCTCAACCAAAATATGAACCGTTGCGATTTAATTTACTCTTCATGACTGAGTTACATATAAGGTAAATTACTGCTGAGTTTTAGAAGAACTCGGATAATATTGAAATATGTAATGTCGTGAGTTAAAATTCCTGCCCAAAATATGAAACGTCGCGATTTAATTTACTCTTCACGGCTGAGTTACATATAAGGTAATTACGACTGAGTTTTTAGAAGGACTAGGCTAATATTGAAATACGTAACGTAGTGAGTTAAAATTCCCACCCAAATCAATTTTGCCTATCTCTGAGTTAAATTACGTCTGGGGTTTAGAAGGACTCGGCTAATATTAAATTACGGCTGAGTTTTAGAAGAACTCGGCTATTATTAAATTACGGCTGAGTTTTAGAAGGACTTGGTTAATAACTAGACACATTTTCAACTCTCTACTTATACACAATTTATCACCAAATCAATTGGATATATCTCTATACCGGACGAAAGTCTTATAAACTCACATATTTTGAGAAAATGAACGTTTCCTGATTCTTGAAATGACTGAAGAAATTCAAGCTTTATTGGTTGAACGTGTGGTCGGTAACTCCTTCACAGATCTCTATAGTATGAGAGCATCGTGCAAGGCGATGAAGGCCTTAACAGATCGGCGTAGGGTATACCGTTTTTTTGATGTGTTATCATTCCCTGGGAAGTCAATATGCCTCCTTCATTGTTGAAAACTTGCTACACTGAGGGAAATCCAAGCACACTTTATATCAAGGGTGTACAGATTTTCTTATCCAAGCCACTTATTCAAGGGTGTACAGATTTTCTTCACATTTAACCTTCAAGAAGAAGGACTTGCTCTCATGAAGAGTGCAACAGATGCATGATATGATCATGCCGTGTATACATACGCAATGACTCGGAAAATCTTTTGGGATGATGAGGAGTATTTCGGTCGTTTTACAAGGAAATCAACTAAAAGTATTAGGACCCCCATTATTTTATCTATGCATTATATTCAGATTATTATTTTACTTTAATTATGTCTAAGTAGTTATCAACTAGATTTAGGGTTGAATGATAGCAATCATGGATTAGCCCAAAATTAGGATTCCTTGGTTAAGTTAATATACATCAATTTAGTTGTGCTTAATGCTTGCATTCTAGAGTAACTAACTAGGATCTCGAAAGTAGGACATGGACGACTACGAGAGTAGGTTCTGTGCCAGAATAGACTCCATTGAACTAGGTTGTTAGGCGCATGCGAGAGCTTTTCTAATTGCTTGGTGGACATATCAATCTTATTCATACTTCCTTCTGATTTCACCGTCGATCGACACCATGCCTTAGCCGTCGATCGATGGGCTTTCCTTTTGCTCGGATACGAGAGTTGAAGTTAAAAGGGTCATAATAGTGAAAATTTGAGTTCTAGAATATTTACATATCTGTGCCTCCTATTCCCTATAATTCTTAAGTTTGAAACCCTAGATTTAGCATATTTACATTTGCATCTAGTTAATCTATCATCATATTTCCATATTTACACTATTAGCATATTTCCATATTGCATCTATACCTCTAATAAGGAATATTTCCTTGATCTGATTACTTGTTACCAATATATATAATTACATAGCTTAGTCTTTAGAAATAAGAAATCTATTTTGTGCCATTGTTCTCTGGATTCAATCCCTTAGTACTACACCTGATCTCTCATGGAATGAGTATTATTTTATGTGTTAGGATTAAGGGTTAATTTGACAGTTATTTTTAGGATATTTATAGAACCTAAAAACACCGAGTGTCGAGAACCTTAGAGTGTTTTAACTGAGTATGGAGAGAAGAATATGAGCTATCGTCTCGTATCTAACGCTGGGTGAGTCGTTCCGTGTGGGAACCAAAATTCACACCGTCGATTTTTGTAAACTTTAGGAAGTTCAAGAAACCCTAACTTTACCAGGAGATCCCGGACAATCTGCTTTAAACCAAACGCCATACAACCAAACAAATTTAAGAAAAGATTGACGATAAAATATGATAAGAAAATTCCAAAAGAGAAAGAGAGCAAAGAGGTTCTTATTCTGTAATTGCATAAGAGCTTTGTACAAGAAGATAATGAGTCTTGGCTACAAAATCTGTTGGCGAGATCCTTACTTCTAGCAACCTGACTACGAAAAACCTAATCGAAACGCAGCTCGATAACAAAACGAAAGTAATTTCCTATTGCTATATTGTTGTGAATGCTAAAAAAAGTTCTCTTTTGTCTCTTGTCTTGTCTTCTCTTATATACTCCTTTTCAATCGGTTTCGTGTTTCCCTTTCTGCCCCTGGCCGAGTTTATCACTTCAAGAATATTCCCTTTTTTATCTCCATCTTTGTCATTATCTTGGAAACTTGACATTTATCCTCTGATTCATCTTCTTCTGCAAGTAAAGTTACACCGTCATAACATTACCGGGCCTGATTTCGTATGAAATTGCAAGTGGTCTTTAGCCGCGTTTTGGGCCTCTTTGGACCGCGTTATGACTTAAACATTCTTACGATCTCTTCGAAAGAGTTTTTAATGATACAACACCGCGTTAGCTAGGAAGTTCACACCTCCCGTATAGTTTATACACCTATGGTGTTGAGTTAACCGTTTCCGTTTATAAGATAAACCGTAGAACTCCATCCGAGAAAATGAGTCTTTGCGGTTTCTAATCGTAAAGTTCAAACAGTATCCGATCGGATAAGAAACAAGAAGCATTTAGACCGAGACTTAAGAGAGAACCCAAGGGTGTGGTCTCACTCGACAATATGGCGACCTGGGATCCGTATTTGACGACACGGACTTGGAGAGGTCATGTAGCCATATGGCGACCCAGACTTGAAGAGGTCAAGTCGCCATATGGCGACCATAATTGGTGAAATTGGGTCCACCATATGGCGACCCGGACTTGGGAAAGGTCAGGTCTCCATATGGTGACCCGAACTTGTCGAGTTCAAGGTCACCATTATGGCGACCCGGACTTGGAAAGGTCAGGTCTCCATATGGTGACCCGAACTTGTCGAGTTCAGGTCACCATATGGCGACCGCAGACTGGTCGAGGTCAGGTCACCATATGGCGACCCAGACAGGTCTTGTAAGATTTCCATATGGCGACATGGGGACTGCTCGAGGTCAGGTCACCATATGGTGATCCGGACTGCTCGACGTCAGGTTGCCATATGGAAACCCAGACTGGTCGAGGTCATGTCGCCATATGGCGACCCAGACTACTCGAGGTCAGGTCCCATATGGCGACCCGGACTGCTCAGAGGTCAGGTCGCCATATGGTAACCCGATTGATTGAGGTCAGGTCGCCATATGGCGACCCAGACTGCTCGAGCTCAGGTGGCCATATGGCGACCAAGATTGCTCGAGGTCAGGTATCCATATGGGGAACCAGACTGGTCGAGTTCAGGTCGCCATATGGCGACCCAAAATGGGTGAAGTCAGGTTCACTATATGGCGACCGAAACTCAGTGAGCCCAGGTTGTCATATGGTGACCCAGAGTTTGGCGAGCCCAAGTCGGCCATGTGGCGACCCAGAATGTGTGGGTCTAGGTCGCCTTATGGTGACCCGTGCTTCATGTGTGCAGGTTGCCTTATAACGACCCGTATGTAATGCTCGGGTCTTCCCGTATGATGAATCGCTCTTGGTGGCTCTATTGTTCTTTTGGACAGTCTGGTGCACCGGGACCTTCAATATAAACATTTTCTGAGACATTTAGCCGTTGATTTTGTCAAGAATTTTGACCCCAAAAGTTAGACTCCAGCTCGTTGGGCCGTAGGCTTTTTAGTGTGAGGCTCTAGCTGGCGGTTAAGCTGGTTGTGTGATTTAGCCT
>CAJHQP010003458.1:0-67300 GCA_905132765.1 Moricandia arvensis
ACTCGTGATGTCAAGTGTTTCAAGTGCCAAGGTAGAGGTCATTACGCCACTGAATGTACCAACAAGAGAGTCATGATCTTGCTGGAAGATGGAGAGTATGTCTCAGAAGATGACAACACCGAGTCTGACCAAGAAGAAACTGAAGAAGAACATGAAGAAGGAACAGTCCAGGGGAAACTCTTAGTAGCAAGACGGCTTCTAAGCTTGCAAAATAAGGCTGAGGAGCTGGAGCAGCGTGAGAACCTCTTCTACACCCGGTGCTTGGTCCAAGGAAAAGTGTGCAGCCTCATTGTTGATGGAGGTAGTTGTGTGAATCTACGAGTGAAACCCTGGTCAAGAAGTTGGGATTGAAGGTTCAGAAGCATTCCAAACCTTACCGGCTACAATGGCTGAATGAAGAAGGCACCATGAAGGTCTCAAGTCAAGTCCTTATTCCCTTAGCCATTGGGAGATATGAAGATGAAGTCTTGTGTGATGTGTTGCCTATGGAAGCTGTCACATACTTCTTGGAAGACCTTGGCAATCTGATTGCCGAGTTATCCATGATGGCTTCACCAACAAGCACTCCTTTGAGTTCAAGGGACGCAAGACCACTCTGGTTCCCTTGACACCTAAGGAATTTCAACAAGATAAGGTTCAACTCCAAAAGAAGAAGGAGATTGATCTAAAACCGGCTGGAACTAAGCAGCCAAACTTCTATGCTAACATGGGTGATATCAAAAGAACTCTTCATTCTCAACAATCTGCTATTTTATTTGTGTTTAAAGAAACTCTTTTGAACCTAACAGATTCTACACCGGTGTATCCGAGTGAAATGGTTTCTCTTTTGCAGGGGTTTCAAGATGTATTTCCAGAGGACAATCCCATTGGTTTACCACCTTTGAGAGGGATTGAGCACCAGATAGACTTTTTCCAGGATCTACACTTCCAAGCCGTCCAGCATACAGAACCAACCTGGTTGAGACCGAGGAGTTGCAAAGACAAGTAAAGGAACTCATGGAGAAGGGCTATATCCGAGAGAGTTTGAGCCCATGTGCTCCTAGTGCCTAAGAAGGATGGTACATGGCGAATGTGCGTTGATTGTAGATCAATCAACAACATCACAGTGAAGTATCGCCATCCTATCCCTAGACTTGATGATATGCTTGATGAATTGCATGGTTCTTGCATCTTTTCTAAGATAGATTTAAAAAGTGGTTATCATCAAATTAGGATGAAAGAAGGAGATGAATGGAAAACTGCATTCAAAACTAAACATGGATTATATGAGTGGTTAGTTATGCCATTTGGATTAACCAATGCACCTAGTACATTCATGAGGTTAATGAATCATGTTCTTAGGTCATTCATAGGCATTTCTGTTGTAGTATACTTTGATGACATCTTAGTATATAGCAAGAACTTAGAAGAACATCTAGAATATCTTAGGGCTGTCCTGAATGTTTTAAGGAATGAAAAGCTTTATGCCAACTTGAAGAAGTGCACCTTTTGCACGGATAACTTGGTTTTCCTAGGTTTTGTTGTAAGTGCAGATGGAGTTAAGTTCGATGAAGAGAAGATCAAAGCCATCAAAGACTGGCCGAGTCCAACCACAGTGGGAGAAGTGAGGAGTTTCCATGGGCTTGCTGGGTTCTATAGGCGATTTGTGAGGGACTTTAGCACCATTGCAGCTCCCTTGACTGAAGTGATAAAGAAGGATGTCGGATTCAAGTGGGGAGAAGCACAAGAGAAGGCTTTCCAGAGCCTAAAAGAGAAGCTTACTCAATCACCTCTTCTTATGCTTCATGACTTTACTAAAACGTTTGAAATAGAATGTGATGCCTCAGGAATTGGAATTGGTGCTGTATTGATGCAGGATAGGAAACCTATAGGCTACTTCAGTGAGAAGCTTGGAGGAGCCACTCTCAACAATGCAACCTATGACAAAGAACTCTATGCCTTGGCGAGGGCATTACAAACGTGGCAACTTTACTTGTGGCCCAAGGATTTTGTCATACACACTGATCATGAGTCCCTAAAGTATTTAAAAGGGCAGAGTAAGCTTAGCAAGAGACACGCAAGGTGGGTTGAATTCATTGAGACCTTCCCATACGTGATCAATTATAAACAAGGTAAGGAGAACATTGTTGCTGATGCACTATCTCGGAGGCATGTTCTCTTGACCACCCTAGATGCTAAGTTACTTGGTTTTGAGCAGATAAAAGATATGTATGTTACTGACCATGATTTCAAGGAAGCCTATGCTTCTTGTGAGGATTTTTCTGCAGGGCATTACTTTAGGCTAGAAGGCTACTTGTTTTATGATAATAGATTGTGTGTGCCTAACTGCTCTTTGAGAGATCTTTTTGTCAGGGAATCCCATGGGGGCAGTCTAATGGGACACTTTGGGATTGCCAAGACCTTAAAAGTTTTGCAGGATCACTTTTATTGGCCGCATATGAAGAGAGATGTGGAGAGAATCTGTGGGAGGTGTGCTACTTGCAAGCATGCCAAGTCCCAGGTCCAATCCCAGGGTTTGTATACTCCTTTACCCATTCCACACCATCCCTGGAATGACATTTCCATGGACTTTGTTGTAGGATTGCCTAGGACTAGAACCGGAAAGGACTCAATCTTTGTTGTTGTTGATAGGTTCTCTAAGATGGCACATTTCATAGCATGTCATAAGACTGATGATGCATTGCATGTTGCTAACCTGTTCTTTAAAGAAGTTGTTCGTTTGCATGGCATGCCTAGAACTATAGTTTCTGATAGGGATACTAAGTTTCTTAGTTACTTCTGGAAGACACTTTGGTCTAAGCTAGGCACTAAACTGTTGTTTTCTACTACTTGTCATCTGCAAACTGATGGACAAACTGAAGTGGTTAATAGAACCTTAGGAACACTCCTGCCTGCATTCATTAAAAAGAACTTAAGGACATGGGAAGAATACTTACCACACTGTGAATTTGCATACAATCATGCTATGCATTCTGCCTCTAAGTATTCACCTTTTGAGATTGTTTATGGGTTCAATCCCACCTCTCCTTTGGATCTAATGCCTTTACCTGAGTGTGAAAGGATCAGTCTAGACGGGAACAAGAAAGCAGAGATGGTCCAACGGATCCATGAGAAGGCTAGACAAAACATTGAGAAGAAAACCAAGCTTTATGAGAAGCAAGCCAACAAGGGGAGACGTGTGATAACCTTTGAAGTTGGTGACCAGGTCTGGTTGCACCTGAGGAAGGATTAGTTTCCCAACGAGAGGAATTCCAAGCTGATGCCAAGGGTTGATGGACCTTTCGAGATCATCCACAAGATCAATGACAATGCCTACAAACTTGATCTCCAAGGTAAGTATGATGTATCAAATAGCTTCAATGTCACTGACTTGGCTCCTTTTGCTGTAGATGAACCTGATTTGAGGACAAATCCTTTTCAAGAGGGAGGGGATGATGTGATCATGGACCGGATCACTAAGGAGAACAAGGAGAGTCTAGATGAGCCACATGAAGCCACATTGCACCAGCAGCCTGGTGATGATGCTCTAGCCATTCCTGAAGGTCCCATGACTCGTTCCAGAGTCAACAAGTTTAAAGATGGAGAGCTCAAAAGAAATGGCGACTTCAGTAGCTTGAAGGAGTCCAAAGAAGAAGCCAAACCACCACATCTGGTCCAAAATGCTGAAGATAATCCATGGAAGAAACCATTCTTGGAGAAAGGTCACTAAAGAAGCATTAAAGCTAAGCTGTTCTAATCATTCTCTGGCCAGCCATGCTGAAGATCTGTTTCTGACCAACAAACCCCACGACCAGAAAGAGGACAGGAGGGGTTTGAATTGTCTCCTTGACCAGAAGGAGAGAATCAAGAAGAGGAGGTGTTGGACAGTCAATCCACACCACAAGCCCTTCAAATTCAAGTGATTCACAGCCATGGATGTTCAAGGAACTAGCTCAGGTTCCTTGGTTGTAAGTTAACTTCCTTAAGTCTAATAAGAGCTTTCTTAATTGTCTTAAATTGTTTCTGGCTGTGTTGAGTGTGTTGTTAGTATCTTAGGGACAGTTCAATGTTACTAGAGTTGTTGAACCTAGTTTATGTCCCATGATACTTAAACATTGTGTATGCATTGTTCTAGGAGTAAGTAAGCTTGCTAGCATGATTATATAGCATCTGGTTCAAACCATTTCATTGTTATCTTGTGCTAATGGTCTGGTTAGTCCATCATAGTGGACTGGTATGCATTTAGAAGTTGGTCTAAGTAATAGTCCCTATGGTTTTGAGGAAACCAGTAACCATTAGCTTGTGTGATGTGCATTTAGTTGTTTTTTATCTCATGCTGTCTTGAATTGAATCTTGTGCATTCATATAGCTATTGCTTAAAATTGTTGCTTGATGCCTGTGTACTGTTCTAGGAGATTTCTAGCATTGTTTTGTCTTGTTCTTGTCTTATCTCATTTGTTTGTGTGCTGTATGGTCTAGGCGAGTTTCTTAGAGCCTGCTGTGTGTCTTGTTGCATTGCTAGAGGCCTAGGAGAGTTTCCTGGTCATGTGTTGCATTCATAGTTGTGTAGCTTGATTAGATGAGTTGTCTAGTCTATGCTACTGTCATAAATTGTCATTGCATTCTGCTACTGTCATATGTGTGATAAATTGAGCCTAGATGCCTTGTAACTGATGAGTTATCATACCTGAGCATTTAGTGAATTGGTTACATGGATTTGAACTGAATGAGTTGTTTAGATTCTGTCCATTGCATTTTCTTAAAGCATTGGGATCAGGATTGGTGAGTTACCAAGGTCTGATCCTAGTGTGTGTGGTCTGATTCTTGTTGGAGTTTGAGATGTTTCAGGTACACAAGTGTTGTCTCTGTCCATCATCAAATCAAGACAAAGAAGAAGACTTTGCCCATGAGTTCAGAGCCTACAGAGTCTGTATATTCCTGACCATGGAAAGATCACTTGTGTGTAGAGAACCGTTTGAATTAAGCGCTGCCTGTTTGGGTGTTGAGCTCCTGGTTCAAAAGACTTACAAGAGGCAGTGGAGAAGATATTAAGGGAGGAACCGGTTGACTTAAGCGCAGCTGTAGGGGTGATGCACTCCTGGTTTTCAAAACTCAATGTTGCTCACTTCCAAGCTTGGTCCTTCACTTATTCTCTCTGGATCAAGCTTGGGGAGGGGTAATGATGAGCATTCCTGAAGGTCCAAGTCTTCCATTTCCTCACCTCAGATCAGAAGTGAGAGTATGCAAGTGGTGGAATTCACCCTTGCAAGATTTCTCATCAGCCGGATCAAAGAAACATCAGCAAGGGCAGCAGCAACTTGGTGTTAGAACAGATGGCCATCAGAGACATCTTGGCAAGAAGATCAGGTGGAGAGGCAAGCTGATTGGAATGCTATGAATCAGCCCAAGGCTTGGGAGTTAGAAAGTTACCTTCTGGTTGGGAAACTATGGATCAGCTTCTATATGGAGTTAGAACAGTTACCTTCAGTTGGGAAGCTATGAATCAGCCCATAGCATGTGTGCTTGTACCTGGTTGATAAAGCTTCAAGAAGAAGCTAGAATGGTGATTTCAAAGTACCTACTGAGCTCATGAGAAAAGGCAGGCTTCGACTCAATCCCTAAATGGAGGCAAGAAGCCAGAAGAAAGGGGGAGACAAGCTCTGATCATAACAAGAAGCTGAAGGCTGATTTCAGTATGTAGCAAGTGACACTTATTCTGAATGTGAAGCAAGGGTGCCCGCTTGCCATTGGCGAAAGGCCATGATCCAGGGTTTATGAGTCCCTCATCATGATCATTAGGCTCATAAACCCACTGGCCAATCCCCAGGCTGAAGTAGTTGCACTCTTTTTCCCTAAATGTTGGTTTTATCCCATGAGGTTTTCCACACTTAGGTTTTTAATGAGGCAAGTACTCTCAGTTCCAAGCTTTCCCAAGGATCTCCTATGGTCAAGCTTGAGGGGGAGTGTTAGAATGAAGACAAATAATGCTGGTGAAGAGACCAAGAATCAAAGATAAAGCATCCAAAACAAGTTTGAATCTGTCCATACAGTCTTGGCGCGCAAGTATCAAATCCTAACCTAGAGTGTCTTGGAAGTCAAGGCAGATGGGGAACTCGTCAAGCTGAGTATTCTGAGGCATATTTGAAGTTTGAAAGAGAGATCAGACCGTTGAAGACAGCTTAGGAAAGTTGGGAATTAATTAGAATAAAAGTCACATGTGCATAAGAGGATGAGCCGGCTGTCACTTTCACTCAACCAAACCGTGCCCATCTCTCCCTCCAGTCACTCTCACTCCCTCTGGTCGAGATTCTCCTTGGCTGTATCCTGCTTGTCTTCATCAGAAACACAACAAAAGTATTTGTTTATTTCCTCATAGATTTAGATTAATTTAATGTATGCAAACTGCCAATTTAAAGGCAGTTCATGTAACTGATTGATTCAAGGGAGAGGAGTCCTCTTTTCTTCATTATTCTCTGTTCGAAGTCACTTTATTCTCTGTTTACTCTCTCTTTCACGAAAATCTCTTTGAATCTCTTATTCTCTCAAGAACACTCTCAAGAACACTCTCATACTCTCCATAGTATTCTCCTCCATTCTCTCTGGTTTCTTACATTCTTCTTCATCTAAATCGACCATACTCTGTTCCTACAAATCCCTCACACTTAAATCTATCTATTCTCACAGAATTAAATCAAAGCACTTCTCATAAACTGTAGATGATCTTGGAAAAACATTCTTACAATGCTTGCCTAAAATGCAAGCTTCACACTCATTATTTTCAAAAACAAAACCTGGTAACATCAAGTTCAAAGCTCTAACATGAGGATGTCCTAGTGTAGCATGCCACAAAGCATTCTTATTCAAAGCAGAAGAAACAGTAGTGAAGGAACAACTAAAATCAGAAATAGGATCAAGCTCTTCAAGCATATATAACTCGCCCTTGGTAACTCCTTTTCCAATCATCCTTTGGCTCTCAATATCCTGAAACTCAACCTCATTAGGACTGAATATAACCTTACAATTCAAATCATTAGTGCATTTCTTAACTGACAATAAGTTTGAAGTTAATTCAGGCATATAGAAAGCTCTTGAGTCCTTGCTAAACAGTTTTAGATTTCCCACTCCTCTAATAGGAATCTTATCACCATTAGCAATCATGACATGACCATTAGCTGGTTCAATGTCTTTGATCAGATTGGTGTCACTTATCATGTGATGGGAAGCTCCGGAGTCTACTATCAATGGTTTAGAAGAGCTATTAGCAATGTGACAAGTATCTTTAGGACTAGAACAAGCAATACTTTGGCGGTTCATTTCAACTTCTATTGTCCTACCAGTTCTATCAGTCCTAAGCTCATTCACATTTCCTAGCTTACTAGCAATCATTGAAGCACCAAGAGAGTACCCATTAAGGTTACCAAAGGTGTTACCATTCTCCTTGAGCATTTTGATGAGGGCTTCAATGTCAGACCTCGAGATGTAGTCTTGATCATTGTTCCTGCTGGTACCACCTGTGTAGGCAACAAGGGACTTTCCTTCACTAGCCTCCCTCTTATCACCATCGGTTGTCTTGCTTGTGCTTGCAACAGTTGACCCCTCCGAGATGTGAGCTCTAGCTTCCCTCTCCGTCACGAACTTGGCCGGCTTGAGATGTGGGTGGAGGATCCAGCACTGACTCTTCTTGTGGCCGTGCTTCTTGCAATGATCACAGTTACCATTGAACCTCCGGTCTTCATACTTGTTGAAAGCAGCTTTGTTTGCCATTGGTGTTTCAACCTGATCAGTTTGCGCAGCTTGGTTAGCCAAGATAAGCTCCCCCTTACCTCCAAACAACCCAATAGAGCCTTGCTCCTTTTGTATCTGAGCACACACATCTTCTAGAGATGGAAGCTTCTCAGCTCTCAGGATATGCTTGATGAGGCTGTTGTAGGCAGGGTTTAGAGTGAACAGGAGCCCAAAGACCTTATCTTGCTCTCTCCTTTCATTCAACTCATCAGCATCAACCGTGCTTCGTCTCAGCATCTCTAACTTGGACCAGAGGGCTCGGAACCTTCCAAGATGCTTAGTGAACTCCATATCTTCTTGTAGCAACCCGTTGATTGCTCTCTTCACCTCAAACACTCGGCTCAAGTTTGAGATGTTTCCATACACCTTCTTCAAGGTCTCCCATAGATCCTTTGCGGTTTCACAGTAGCTATAAGCTTCCATGATAGGAGTCTCAAGAGATCCTTGAAGAAGTGTCATCACCATCATGTCTTCTTGCTGCCACTTCTCCACCTCACTTGTGGCACTTGCAGCTTCACCTTCTTGAGTAATGAGCTTAGGAGCTTCACCGGATGTGATATGACCCCATAAGCCCTTACTTCCCACAGCAGTCTTCACCAAACGAGACCACAACAGATAGTTACTCCCCTTGAGAGTAACCGGAACCTTCATGCTAACACTATCCATCTACAACCAGCTTGACTTCAAAAGCTTGGAAATGAGTGGATCTATACCTTAGAACACGGATGAACCAGAAACGAGAGGAAAGGTTGAGTCTTTGAAGGTAAGAACGTGAAAGACTAAAGCTTTTACACTACACAAGCTTCAAACTTCAGTCTTCTACCCGGATCTTCAAAGAACAGCCTTGGATCTTCAAAAAGCTTCAACCTTGATCTTCTTCAACTCGATGAACACAAACCCAGATCGTGATGAACCTGGCTCTGATACCATAAGATCTTTTAAGATCTTAGATGAATAAGTAACCCGAACAAGACTAGAAACAGATTTGATGAAAGAAAGACTCGATTTAGACTAAGAACTAAGAAGATTTATGAAAGACTATGAAGAACATCATGAGACTGGAACGTTTAGAGAGAACTGTATGATTTATTCATCCACAAGGGGTTGCAATATATAGAGAAGGAATACAAGGGTTTTCGAAAAGCAAGGGAAGAAAGGAGAGGCCAGAAACCACCTAAGGCGCGCCTAATTTGAAAAGAGAGCTTCCTGGCCAAGTAAATGACATCAGCATCTTTGACAAGATGCTGATCCTTTCCAGCCTTGTGCCAGCCTGTCCGTGGAGAGCTTCTTCCTTTCCAATGGATGGATAAGGTTACTTGGCCAAAGGATCACTTCTGGTAACTTCATATTTACCCGGATGGTAAAACTGGTCGATAGCTTTTGGGTCGACATTGTACGGCCTGTACGACCTTGTACGGCCTGTACGACCTTGTACGGCCTTGTACGGCCTTGTATGGACAAGGTCTACTCACCCTTCCCTTTTCTTCCTTCTCTCTATTCAACCCAAAGTGTATACCTCAACTTAACAGAGCCTAAGTGATGTGTAAGACAAGTTGTGGCCTCGTTAAAAACCTTCCTCCAGAAAACCTCGTGGGACAAAACCAAAACCAAGGAAAAGAGCACGCACCAAATGTCTTGCCTAGACACTAACTCAGCTTGATGTAGAGATGGCTTGAATGGTGATCAAGACATCTCGGATCAAACCTTGTCCAAGACTTTCTTCTTATTGTGGATGTGAAGTGAGTAATCCAACAACATTCTCCTTAAGTTTCTTGACTCTGGAACGAGTCATGGGACCTTCTGGAATGGCTAGAGCATCATCACCAGGCTGCTGGTGCAATGTGGCTTCATGTGGCTCATCTAGACTCTCCTTGTTCTCCTTAGTGATCCGGTCCATGATCACATCAGTTGGATATTACACACCAACACAGCTTCAACTCGTCCAAAGACAAGAGAGAAGAGAAAAAAGGGTTTTCGATAAAAAAGACTGCTTCTTTTAGAATGAGGGATGCAAGGGTTTAAATATAAACCAAGGAACACGCTCCTTAGGTTTCGAAAACTTAATAACATAAGGTAAACAGATAGAGTAGTCTTCTTAGGCTTAGACCGATATTAGCACCTAGGAGATGTGTTAAAGCAGCTTGTGGCCTCGTTAAAAACCTTCCTCCGTAAAACCTCTTTGGGACAAAACCGAGAGCAAGGAAAAGAGCACACACAAGTACTTTGCCTAAGTACTAAATCAGCTAGATGAGGAGATAGATTGAAAGGTGATCAAGGTATCTCGGATCATCAATATTTCAATATTTGTCCAAGACCTTCTTCTCGTTTCCATACGAGTCTAAGTAATCCTCTAATGGCTCCATTTAGTTTCTTGATTCTACAACTAGTAATTGGAACTTCTGGAATGGCTAAGGCATCTTCATCAGCTAGTTTGTCCATCGGTGCGTTCCTGGATACATTCTCTTCCTTGTTGAGCTGGTCCATTCTCACGTCACATTCATTGGGGCTTTCCATGATCACATCATCCCCTCCCTCTTCAAAAACATTTGTCCTCAAATCTGTTTTACCTGCAATAGAGGGAACCAAATCAGTAACATCAAAGTTTAAAATCAGATTACACTTACCTTGCAAGCCTCTTTGATAGGCATTGTTGCTGACTGGTTTGGATATGTAGAAGGCATTGATCCAATTAGTTCCGGATTCATTACTCAAACCTGATACATGGAAACAAAGCAAGTTAGCACATGAAAATTTATCGAAGAGTAATAATCTTATCCCAAATTCGTTTTTGTTCGGTTTTGGCTTGTGTGCTGCATCTGGTGGTTCTTCTTTGATGAGGATGAAGCCAGTGACGTCTTGGTGCATATCCTGATCCAAAATCAGGTGGCTTGAACCGCTTGTCTTCCACATGCTTGTTCTTTCTCCTTGTATGCTTCCAAGCTTCATCGTAATCTGCACATGGCTCTTTTGACAAAAACAAGTGCATCATATCTGTGTAATAGTTAAAAGAGATCTTGAAAACATGATCACTTACCTTAGCATGCTCACCTGGTCGCCATATATAGGACTGAGATGTTCTAAACTCAGATAATTCAGAATAAAGTAAATGTAGGTGTACCTGAGTTGTAGAATCAGTAACTTGCAATAACTTGGTTTTAGCCTCATACTGGTTTCTTGTAGATGTAGTAAGGACAAAGAATGTGGGATATGTTGATTCATAGCTTATATCCTTCTTTCCAAAGAGTGTACACCTCAAAACAGTTTGTCCTTGCTGTAGACTAAGTTGATCTGGTGGTTTCTCCTTGACTTGAGAAGAAAACATGAGTTCTTCTCCTGATCCAGTGATCACTTCACTAACTTCTCCATTGACTTCTTCATTTCCAATCATGGTTTGATAATCTCTGCAATGGTATTGAAGCTGATGCATGTCTGGTGGCTTCCATATCTTGACATGGTCAAGGTGCAAGTCCTTTTGATCAGCTTCCAACTCCTTATGACCCCAGCTGGTTATAGCACGAACAAAGCACTCTTCAAGGATGATAGTCTTGTGTACATATGCTCCAGGTCTCCACGAGTAGATCTGTAACCTTCCAGCACAATCAGATATAAGTTTCTCTTGGGAAAGATCCAAACCGATATGTTTTGCCAAACTAGCAATATCTGGATGATCAGGTGGCCATTTGCTGCTTGGTTTGGTTTGTTGGATCCGTGATTGACTTGACTGCATTCTCCATTTGGTTTCATAGTGAAACCTCTTTCCATTTGAGCTGTGCAAAAACTTTTCTCCAGAGGATATAAGATCACCAAAATCAATTGTTTCTGCTGCTGATTTCTTCTCAATCATTATGAGATTGTTCCTGTGATTCCACAACTCTCCTCCAGGTTCAAATACAACTTGCTTCCAGCCCAATTCGTGTCTTGAAAACTCCATAGCTCCGATCTTGTTCAAAACAAAAAGACTGATCAGAAAAGTACCCAAGAATGATTTCTGGAAATCACATGGATCAAAGACAATCGTTTGCTCCAATCCACTCTCTGATTGTTGTTTCTTGTGTGCCTCCTCTTCTATCACATCCTGTTTGAAAATATCCAGGTCGTCCATCACTGGTTTATCATCCTTCTGAATGGTGGTTGTTGGAATATCGGCTTGATCTTCTTGAGCTTGTGCTGCTGATCTGGTCCTGCTGAGTGGAGTTCTGAGACAGAAGTGAGAGACTCTTGGTTCTGTGCTTCTATGGCTGGACGTGTTGTGTTGGACCTTTTGAATTTCTTCTCCACATCCATCATTACTTGTAACAATGCCTCCTTATCCTTTTCTCTGAATAAACAAAATTGTTTTTCTTCTCCAAATGGATTAGAGGTTGTCTTCTCCTTGCTATAACAGATTGGTTTCTTGATAGATGAACCAAAAGTACTAGATGGATGTGATCTCTTGCTGTCAGGCTGTTTCTGAACCGATTTTGAAGGATAAAGCTTTGTCTCAGCTGGCTGGTTTCAATCTGTGCTCCACTTGTCTCGTTCAAACCTTCTTTGTTGTGGAGTTTCTTTCTTAACAACAGCATGCTTCTGGTTTCTTTCCAACTGATCATTCCCTCTTTGCTTGAACTCATCTCTGGATGATCTGCTTTTCCTTTGCGGATGTATGTCTTGTCTGAATTTTCTCAGTTGATCTTTGAAGACTTTATCCATGCTAGCCGTGAATGGTTCAAGAAACAGTTTATCATTCTTGTTGAGTTCTTCCATGTGCTCCTTTGCCATTACCTGAGACACAAAGAAAACAGAAACCAGTAACTAGTTCTTACAGAAAACAATTAACTTGCAAAACAGAAATAGATTCAAAACGAAATCAAACCTACTTCTCAGATCAAATTCGAACTCAACCAAAGACAAGTACAAATCAAACTTGAACAAAACAGAACAGATTTAAACAGATTAGACTTGTGAGAACAGAGAGAGATCACGAAATTAGTTCAGTTTCAATCTTAGATTCAATGATCAAAACAGAAAATAACAGATTCACTACACTTGAAACAAATCCATTCCTGTTAACACAAATCAGAAACATATTCAAAACAAAATCAAACCTTAAACCTCCCTGATCAATTTCGAACTCAAGATATGACAAGAACAAATCAGAACAAATAAGATAAGAATGGATCAATTTCTGAAACAGATCGATTTCTACGAACCCTAAACAGTTTCAGAACAAGCAATCAATAACTTCTGCCACAAGAATCCGAAAAGTTTTTATCAGAAACAAGATCAAGGAACCTTATTTCAATCAGATTTCGACATAGAACACATATCAACACGAAATCAAAGTGAATATGAAAAGAAAACAATAAGATTTATGATCAAAATACTCAAAGTTAATAGATTTCAACAACAGAAAAACAGATCGACTCAATCTGAACAAGAAGATGAACAGACCAAATCAAAAACATAGAGAGAAATTGAACACTTCCCTTCCAGAGTTTCTCTGATACCACATAATACGATCCTAGGAAGGCTCTGGGTCTGGGAAGAGAGATCAAGGGATAACCCTCGCGAGAATGAATCAGAAGACTCAAATCCTCCAAGGCGTGTGGGATGAATGGTGACACAAGAAGCTGCAGAAAGGCTCCTTGATACCCCTAGACTGAATTCTTCGGATATGACACACCTTAGAACTCGATCCTTAGGCTGTTGGATATTACACACCAACACAGCTTCAACTCGTCCAAAGACAAGAGAGAAGAGAGAAAAGGGTTTTCGATAAAAAGACTGCTTCTTTTAGAACGAGGGATGCAAGGGTTTTAAATAGAAACCAAGGAACACGCCCCTTAGGTTTCGAAAACTTAATAACATAAAAACTATAGATTAAACATAACATAAGGTAAATAGATAGAGTAGTCTTCTTAGGCTTAGACTGATATTAGCACCTAGGAGATGTGTTAAAGCAGCTTGTGGACTCGTTAAAAACCTTCCTCCGTAAAACCTCTTTGGGACAAAACCGAGAGCAAGGAAAATAGCACACACAAGTACTTTGCCTAAGTACTAAATCAGCTAGATGAGGAGATAGATTGAAAGGTGATCAAGGTATCTCGGATCATGTCCACGACCTTCTTCTCGTTTCCATACGAGTCTAAGTAATCCTCTAATGGCTCCATTTAGTTTCTTGATTCTACAACGAGTAATGGGCACTGCTGGAATGGCTAAGGCATCTTCATCAGCTGGTTTGTCCTTGGGTGCGTTCCTGGATACATCCTCTTCCTTGTTGAGCTGGTCCATGCTCACGTCACATTCATTGGTGCTTTCCATGATCACATCATCCTGACTTTACAAAAACTTTTGAAATAGATTGTGATGCCTCAGGAATTGGAATTGGTGCTGTATTGATGCAGGATAGAAAACCTATAGCCTACTTCAGTGAGAAGCTTGGAGGAGCCACTCTCAACTATGCAACCTATGACAAAGAACTCTATGCCTTGGTGAGGGCATTGCAAACATGGCAGCATTACCTATGGCCCAAGGAGTTTGTCATCCACAGTGATCATGAGTCCCTAAAGTATCTAAAAGGGCAGAGTAAGCTTAGAAAGAGACACGCAAGATGGGTTAGGTTCATAGAAACCTTCCCATACGTGATCAAGTATAAACAAGGTAAGGAGAACATAGTTGCTGATGCACTATCTCAGAGGTATGTTCTCTTGACCACTCTAGATGCTAAGTCACTTGGGTTTGAGCAGATAAAAGATATGTATGATACTGACCTTGATTTCAAGGAAGCTTATGCATCATGTGAGAAGTTTGCTGCAGGGCATTACTTTAGACAGGAAGGATTCTTGTTCTATGACAATAGATTGTGTGTGTCTAACTGCTCTTTGAGAGATCTTTTTGTCAGGGAATCCCATGGGGGCAGTCTAATGGGACACTTTGGGATTGCCAAGACCTTAAAAGTTTTGCAGGATCACTTCTATTGGCCGCACATGAAGAGAGATGTGGAGAGAATCTGTGGGAGGTGTGCTACTTGCAAGCATGCTGATGCGTCCCTAGGATGCTCTTTGGTTGATGGGGATGGATAGTTCCTTGCAAGAACGAATCAGACACTCAAGCTCTTGAAGGATTGTGGATTGAATGGTGACACAAGAGGGATGGATGATCTCTTGATACTCCTAGGCGACTGATCTGGATATGACACACCAAATAAGAAGCCCTTAGGTCTCTGGATATTACACACCAGAACTCGACAACTTCTAGAGAGAGAGAGCCGTCAAGAGAGAAAAGAAACTCGTGGTTTATTGATTGCTTGAGTACAATAGGGTTAGGAGAACCCTTTAAATAAAAGAAACCAGAGAACAGGCTCTCTAGGGTTTCGACAATAATAAAAAGGAAAACTATAGTTTAAAAATAACATATGCATTAAAATCTAATAAAATGTGAACTTCTGCTAGCTTTGGGCCGAGATAGAGCCTAAGTGATGTGTAAGACAAGTTGTGGCCTCGTTAAAAACCTTAATCCAGAAAACCTCGTGGGACAAAACCAAAACCAAGGAAAAGAGCACGCACCAAATGTCTTGCCTAGACACTAACTCAACCTGATGTAGAGATGGCTTGAATTGTGATCAAGACATCTCGGATCAAACCTTTCCAAGACTTTCTTCTTGTTGTGGATGTGAATTGAGTAATCCAACAACATTCTCCTTAAGTTCTTGACTCTGGAATGAGTCATGGGACCTTCTGGAATGGCTAGAGCATCATCACCAGGCTGCTGGTGCATTGTGGCTTCATGTGGCTCAGCTAGACCCTCCTTGTTCTCTTTAGTGATCCGGTCCATGATCACATCATCCTTGGTTCTTTCCATGATCACATCATCCCCTCCTTCTTCAAAAAGATTTGTCCTCAAATCTATTTTACCTGCAACAGAGGGAACAAATCAGTAACATCAAAGTTTAGAATCAGATTACACTTACCTTTCAAGCCTCTTTGATAGGCATTGTTGCTGATTGGTTCGGATATGTAGAAGGGACTGATCCGTTTGATTCCTGATTCATTACTCAAACCTGCATCATACTATTTGACACACAATAAGTTAGCACATAAAATTTTATCATAGAGTAAGAGCAATAGTCCAAATCCTTTTCTGCTCGGTTTTGGCTTGTATGTTGCATATGGAGGTGCTTATTTGATGATGATGAAACAAGTGACGCCTTGGTGCTTATCCTGGTCCAAATATGGTGGTTTGAACCTCATATCTTCCTCACGCTTGTAGCTTCTCCTTACACCCTTCAAAGCTTTCCTGAAATCTATACTTGGCTCTTTTGATAAAAACAAGAGTATTATATCTGTGTGAAGAGTGATAAAAGAATCATTGAAAACATGACCACTTATCTTAGCATGCTCACGTTGTCGCCATAGATAGGTTTGAGATGTTCTAAACTTAGCAAAATTCAAATAAGGCAGAGATAGGATCACCTGACTTGTAGAACCCATAACTCTTTCACCTGAGAAGCTTTGGACATGATTCCAAATCGACGTGATAGCCTGATGAGTTAAGTTTCTAATTGATGCGTCCCTAGGATGCTCTTTGGTTGATGGGGATGGATAGATCCTTGCAAGAACGAATCAGAGACTCAAGTTCTTCAAGGTTGTGGATCGATTGGTGACACAAGAGGGATGATAAGATCTCTTGATACTCCTAGATGAATAACTCGGATATGACACAATAAGCAAACACCCTTAGGTTCCTGGATACTACACACCAGAAGAAACTCGAAAACTATTCTAGAGAGAGAGCCGTCAAGAGAGAAAGATAACTCGTTGATTAAAAGATGCTTAAGTACAATAGGGTTTAGAGACCCGTTTAAATAAGGAGAAACCAGAGAACATGCTCTCTAGGGTTTCAGAAATAAGTAAAAAGGAAACTATAGTTTAAGTTTAACATAAGCTTTAAAATGAAATAAAATCTAAACTTCTTTAGCCTTGGACCGGGATAGGGCCTAAGTGATGTGAAGACAAGTTGTGGCCTCGTTAAAAACCTTCCTCCGGAAAACCTCGTGGGACAAAACCAAAAGCAAGGAACAGAGCACACACCCCATGTATTGCCTAGACACTAACTCAACTTGATGTAGAGATGGCTTGAATGGTGATCAAGACATCTCGGATCAGACCTTGTCCAAGACTTGCTTGTTGCGGATGTGAAGTGAGTAATCCAACAACATTCTCTTTAAGCTTCTTGACTCTGGAACGAGTAATGGGACCTTCAGGAATGGCTAGAGCATCATCACCAGGATGCTGGTGCAATGTGGCTTCATGTGGCTCATCTAGACTCTCCTTGTCCTCCTTAGTGATCCGGTCCATGATCACATCACTAATGCAGTTGGTTTCATGGCCTAAATCGTTTTGGTGGATGAGATATGATCTTCTGACTGCTCCTATATCACAGCTGGCGACTAGACAGTTTTCAAGATTTGCTTGGTGCTTCTCCAACTTAGCCAAAGACTCATCACTGATACTCTGATCAATGTAGCTCCTCTTTTCACATGTACCTTTCTCAGCTTGTTTTGAACAAGTCAAGTGTGTTATCAGGTCAAAGAAAGTATTATAGACAAGGATGTTTCCAGAGCAGAAAACAGTATGACTCTTCCATCTATTATGCACATCAAAGAAAATATTACAGACCCAAATGTCATCAAGGATCAAGTTCACACATTCAGTAGCAGAGAGTTCTAGTTTCAATTGTGCAACAGGTTTATCAAAGAAAGTGTTATACACTAGAATATCCTCAAAGAACAGTAATACACGTTCAGAATTATTTTCAGCACACAAACAATCAATCTCAAGCTCAGAGATATTTACAGATTTCAAAATTTCCAACCAAAAATCAGAATGATGTAATTTCGGTTCATGCAACTTCCTAGGTTCTTTCAAGACATATGTGGATGCAAAACAATCATCAGTGTTCAAATCATGCCTAGGAAAATTCACAACGAAACTCTTCTCTTCAGTTATAGCAAATGAATCACAACGTTGTCTAAAACAGAAATCAGTTTGTTTCAACTCAAGCTCTAAAACCTTTTCAAAGTGATCAAAGCTTTTGCTATATTTCAGAAACTGATCAAGACTCAAAACATGACCAGAAATGTTGTTTTTATTATTTTGAAAATGTTTTTGATCAAAGAGGTTTTCTGGTTCCAGTCCTTTAAAAGATCTAATCAAGTTATCAAAAACAGAATTTGAAACACAAAAATCTTTTACTTTGTCAAGACCAAAACGTTTTATGTCTTTAGTACTCACTTTAACACACATTATAGGCACAGAACTAACCACTTTAGCTTCCTTACAGCGCTTTTGCTGGTTATGAGACAAGGGTTTAGGAGTTGGGTTAGACTGCAAGCTGTTCTGATGTTCCAACTCTTCTCCTTGTGCTGATTGCTCTGGTTGTCTCTCTACTGATCCTTCTTTTGCAACCTGTGACACTGAAACAAGGCTACTCGGTTGCACCGGTTTAAGAAAAGTTAGTTCATCACAAGAAATATTGAATTCAGGCTGAGGTAAGAAAAGAGAACACTCTTGTTCTGTCCCAAACTTTCTTTTTACCAAAGATGTTTCTGTTTGAGCTTCTTGAGTTAGTGCAGTTCAATCTGATTGTGCAGCTGAGTCTGGTTCTCCAAGTTTGAGGTCTAAGACATCAGTGAATGGCGCTTGGTTCTGTACTCCTAAGGATGGACGTGTAGTCTTAGCCTGATTGACTTGTTTCTCCATATCCCTAAACGTTTGTGAAATTGCCTTTCTTATGCTATCTTCAATGGGACACGTTGAGGTTTTGCTTGATGATCCAACGGGGCTTGAGTTCTTGCTGTCTTGTTGTTTCTGAGCAGAGTTTGAAGAGCGTAGCTTTGTCTCTGGTTGCCTTTGAAGTACATCCTTGTGGTACTGTCTTGGATCATACTCTCTACGCATCAAAGTCCTCAGCTTATGCCAAGTTTCCACTGGTTCTTTTCCATCAAGTCTTCTGGACCTTATCAAGTGATTCCACCATCTTAAAGCATCACCACAAACTCAGCAGTAGCCACTTGAACCTTCTTTCTTCCAGCATAGCTTTGACAATTGAAAAACAACTTCATCTTCTCTTCCCACTCCACATATGCTGCCGGATCATCATCACCATAGAAATGATGGATTCTTACCTTTTGGTCAGCAAACTTGTCTCTGCCTTCATGCTTACGTATCAGTCTTCTCTCTTTGCTTCTAGACTCAAGACTATGACGAATAGCTTGTTGGAGATCATGTCTAAACTCCTTCCAAAGTTGATCAAGACTAGCTTTCATCTTCTGCTGCAGCTGAGCATTCACTGCCTTAAGTAACAGCCTTTCACCCTTAGTGAGGACTCCTTTCTGATCTCCTGCCATGGTACCTGAGACAAGAGAAAGATTAAGCCAGCAAGTAGTTCAAGGAGTACACGAGAAGTAAAAAGGAAAAAGATTAACACAAAAGGATAAGCTTGAAAGATTTAATAAACTCTGGTTGTGTAAGTGAGAGGAACCCCAATGGGGAAGATGAGAGCTTGTTTAGGTTGAAATGAGAGTGAGACTGATGAGAGAGAGAGAGTAAACGAGAGAGTATAGAGATTAGGGAGACTAGAGAGAGATTAGAGAGTTTATGAAGAAGAAAGGGGTGAATCCCCCATTCAGCTTGTCTATTAACTCGACAATACACCCCTTTAAATAGGGAAATGAGGATACATAAAGGTTTACAAGAAATTCAACAAGGAATAAAGGAGTTAACATATTTCAAAATACTTGGCCAGAAATGCTTGGACAGCCTGTCACTTGCTGGCTAAAGGGAGAAGAGTATGGCTGGAAATAAGCCACCACGCCTCATGTATCTGTCCAGAGACAGGTCCACATTCAGCCCTTCCTTTCCAGCCTGGATAAGGCTCTTCCTGATCCACAAACGGTAAGCAGCAAGAGCATCTCGCCTAGATGCTTTCCAAGATGCTTCCGGGTCATCTTCTCTTCCTCTCTTCTTCCTTTCTTCTTTTTAGGGTTCTTCTTGCCTTGTGCATCAAGGTACCTCCATGGATGTGTACGGATTTGGTCTGGCCGTACACATTTCACCCTATTTTTGCACAGACCCAACTTATGCTCAAATGGTCGAAAAGTGAAGTTTTGGGTCTCGCCCGTCCGTACAGGCCGTACAGTCCGTACGTCCGTACGGTACGGATGACCCGAACTTTGCACCTCGTCCAAATGACTCCAAACTTCACTCAAGCCTTCTTCCTTCATTGTAAACTGATGTGATCATGGACCGGATCACTAAGGAGAACAAGGAGAGTCTAGATGATCCACATGAAGCCACATTGCACCAGCAGCCTGGTGATGATGCTCTAGCCATTCCTGAAGGTCCCATTACTCGTTCCAGAGTCAAGAAGCTTAAAGAGAATGTTGTTGGATTACTCACTTCACATCCACAACAAGAAAGTCTTGGACAAGGTCTGATCCTGATGTGATCATGGACCGGATCACTAAGGAGAACAAGGAGCGTCTAGATGAGCCACATTAAGCCACATTGCACCAGCAGCCTGGTGATGATGCTCTAGCCATTCCTGAAGGTCCCATGACTCGTTCCAGAGTCAAGAAGCTTAAAGAGAATGTTTTTGGATTACTCACTTCACATCCACAACAAGAAAGTCTTGGACAAGGTATGATCCGAGATGTCTTGATCACAATTCAAGCCATCTCTACATCAAGCTGAGTTAGTGTCTAGCAAGACATGGGGTGCGTACTCTTTTCCTTGCTTTTGGTTTTGTCCCACGAGGTTTTCCATAGGAAGTTTTTTAACGAGGCCACAACTTGTCTTCACATCACTTAGGCCCTATCTCGGTCCAAGGCTAAAGAAGTTTACATTTTTATGTTGTTTTAAAGCTTATGTTAAAGTTAAACTATAGTTTCCTTTTTACTTATTTCTAAAACCCTAGAGAGCATGTTCTCGGTTTCTCCTTATTTAAACAGGTCTCTAAACCCTATTGCACTCATCCATCCTTTAATCAACGAGTATTCTTTTCTCCTTGACGGCTCTCTCTCTAAGACAAGTTGTCGAGTTTCTTCTGGTGTGTAGTATCCAGGAACCTAAGGGTGTTTGCTTGGTGTGTTATATCCGAGTTATTCATCTAGGAGTATCAAGAGTTCTTATCATCCCTCTTGTGTCACCAATAGATCTACAACCTTGAAGAACTTGAGTCTCTGATTCGTTCTTGCAAGGATCTATCCATTCCCATCAACCAAAGAGCATCCTAGGGCGCATCAAGTGGTATCAGAGCAACTTTGGTTTGGGAAGTCTCGTTTTCTCTCTTGTTCTTTTTGTTTCATCCGTGTTTCATCTCTATCATCTTGAATAAGCAGTAGAACTAATCTGTTTAGGGCTGCTCAAGTTTCATAATAGATTAGACAAGGTTCTTAAACTATTCCTAGACTAGATGACATGTTAGATGAATTACATGGCTCATGCATTTTCTCTAAGATAGATTTGAAGAGTGGATACCATCAAATTAGGATGAAAGAGGGTGATGAATGGAAAACTGCATTCAAAACTAAACATGGTCTATACGAGTGGTTAGTCATGCCATTCGGGCTAACAAATGCACCTAGTACATTCATGAGATTGATGAACCATGTCCTTAGGTCTTTCATAGGTCATTTTGTTGTGGTTTACTTTGATGATATCCTGGTCTATAGCAAAACCTTTGAGGAACATTTTGGCCATCTTAGAGCTGTCCTTGATGTTTTGAGACATGAGAAACTTTATGCTAACCTTAAGAAGTGTACCTTTGGTGCGATCTGGATCAGCCTCAACTTCATGGATTTGAAGCTCGTGTGTTCACTAGCAAATTCTCTGCTTATGGTTTGTTTCAATGAGCCAAAGAAGGAGATTAATGGCTTGCACCAATTGAAGCAGCATGATAATAGAAGATCGATGGAGCAGAGCATTACATGGACTAAGGATAATCTTCTCACGTTCTACATGGATCAGAAAGAGAGCAAGGACGTGGTGGACTTGTTCATGGACGAGCCCAAGAAGATGTTTGCTGAAAATAGGCCTTTCAAGCCCAAGATGTGGAAAGATAAACCAGCTTGGTTTAGGCTGGCCGATTTCTTTATCTCAAGTGTATTTCTGATTTCCTGTAATTCTAAACCAAGTAGGATTAGGTTTTCGTTTTAATAAACCCATTAGGAATAGGATTAGGGTTAGGGTTTTATAAACCAAATAGAAATAGATTTGGTTTTCTATTTTCGAATTAGGGTAGGGTTTTCTAGTTAGGGTTTTCTGTTTTGTCTTTATAAAGCCAAAAGCAGCACATATTGTAACTTACACATTCTTTTAATAAAAATCAGAGCTTTTGGCTTTCAAACTCGTCCCTTTGGGGACCTCCCTTCATTGTTCACGTGGTGAAAAAGTTTCTTTGTCACACAAGGTTGCGTGAGCTTCTGTGATTCATCCTAGACATGAAGCAGGGTTATCCTGTGTCTCAGGAGTCGCTAAACAACTCTAGAGCAGTCCATAGCTCTATGGTGAAGATCATCCAACGTCCTGGACCTTCTCAGGCTCAAGGATCCGCCCATCATCCCTCAAGTGTGACTGGGACGAGGTCTTCCTATCCAAGGCCGCACCAACCTTCTGCACGGATAACTTGGTTTTTCTAGAATTTGTGGTAAGTGCAGATGGAGTTAAAGTGGACGAGGAGAAGATCAAGGCCATCAAAGACTGGCCAAGTCCAACCACAGTAGGAGAAGTAAGGAGCTTCGATGGGCTTGCTGGATTCTATAGACGTTTTGTGAAGGATTTTAGTACCATAGCAGCCCCTCTAACTGAAGTTGTCAAGAAAGATGTTGGATTCAAATGGGGAGAAGCACAAGAAACTGCCTTCCAAACCCTTGAAGAGAAGCTCACTCAATCTCCACTCCTTATACTTCCTGATTTCTCTAAAACATTTGAAATTGAATGTGATGCCTCAGGGATTGGTATTGGTGCTGTTTTGATGCAGGATAGGAAACCTATAGCATACTCTAGTGAAAAACTTGGAGGCGCAATCCTCAATTATGCTACCTATGACAAGGAGTTGTATGCATTAGTCAGAGCTTTACAAACATGGCAACATTACCTCTGGCCAAAAGAATTTGTGATCCACACGGATCATGGATCCCTCAAGTATCTAAAAGGACAAAGCAAGCTCAGCAAGAGACACGCAAGGTGGGTGGAGTTCATTGAGACTTTTCCCTATGTCATCAAGTATAAACAAGGTAAAGAAAACATAGTTGCTGATGCACTATCACGAAGGTATGTACTCTTGAATACTCTTGATGCCAAGCTCTTAGGATTTGAGCAACTCAAAGGTATGTATGAAACTGATAAAGATTTTGGGGATGCATACAAGTCATGTGAAAAATTTGCTGTTGGGCATTACTTTTGACAGGATGGGTTCTTATTCTATGACAATCGCTTGTGTGTGCCTAACTGCTCTTTGAGAGATTTGTTTGTCAGGGAATCTCATGGAGGAAGCCTCATGGGGCATTTTGGAATTGCCAAGACCCTCAAGGTTTTGCAGGATCATTTCTTTTGGCCACACATGAAAAGAGATGTTGAACGAATCTGTGGAAGGTGTGCAACGTACAAACAAGCTAAATCTAAGGTCCAATCTCATGGTTTGTACACTCCATTACCTATCCCTTATCATCCATGGAATGATATCTCTATGGACTTCATTGTAGGATTGCCTAGAACTAGAACTGGAAAGGATTCTATCTTTGTTGTGGTAGGTTTTCAAAAAATGGCACATTTCATTGCTTGCCAAAAGACTGATGATGCATTGCACGTAGCCAACTTGTTCCTTAAAGAGATAGTCCGTTTGCATGGCATGCCTAGAACTATAGTGTCAGATAGAGATGCTAAATTTCTAAGTTATTTCTGGAAGACCCTTTGGTCTAAGCTAGGCACTAAGCTATTGTTCTCAACCACATGCCATCCACAAACTGATGGGCAAACCGAAGTAGTCAATAGGACACTAGGAACTCTTTTGAGAGCATTCATTAAAAAGAACTTGAAATCATGGGAAGATTATTTGCCTCATTGTGAATTTACATACAATCATGCTATGCATTCTGCTTCAAAGTTTTCACCATTTGAAATTGTTTATGGGTTCAATTCCACCTCTCCTTTGGATCTAATGCCTTTACCTGAGTGTGAAAGAGTTATTATGGATGGCAAGAAGAAGGTTGAGATGGTACAACAGATTAATGAGCAAGCTAGACGCAACATTGAAGATAAAACAAAGCAGTATGTCAAACATGCCAACAAAGGAAAACGTGAGAAGGTGTTTGAAGTTGGTGACCAAGTGTGGGTACATATAAGGAAAGAGAGATTTCCAAATGAAATGAAATCTAAACTGATGCCGCGGGTCGATGGACGTTTTGAGGTCATAAAGAAGATCAGAAACAATGCCTACAAGCTGGACCTCCAAGGTAAGTATGATGTGAGTAATAGCTTCAACGTTACTGACTTGATCCCTTTTGTCGCAGATGAGCCAGATTTGGGGACAAATCCTTTTCAAGAGGGAGGGGATGATGTGATCATGGACCAGCCAACTAATGGAGATGATGAGCTGATGGGCAAACCAATTGAGGAAGATGCATTGTCTATTCCAGAAGGGCCTATGACTCGTTCCAGATCAAAGAAGCTCAAGGAAGCTTTTGGAGAATTACTTAAGATGTCACTCATACAAGAAGAGTGTCTTGGCCGAAGCTTGATCAACCAAGACACCCTCACCAACATTCAAGCTACCCCTTTATCAAGCTGATCATCAATTAGGCAAGCAACCTAAGTGTGCTCTTTTCCCCTACCTTTGGTATTGTCCCAATGGGTTTTCTAAAGTTAGGTTTTTAACGAGGCCTTAGTTTGCTTCACAAATCACCTAGTTGATGTATCTTAGGATATGCATGATATGTATGCATATTAGGACCGACCAAATTTCTATCTTAGTTTAAGTTTAGACTATGGTTTTTATTTCATTATGATTCTCGAAACCTAAAGGAGCCTGTTCCTTGGTTTCTATTTAAACTCGTGTAAACCTCATTCTAAGGCACGTAGTCTTTTATTCTAAACCTTTTGTATTCTCTCTGATCTTTGTCGAGTGCAAGAGCTTGCTGGTGAGTCATATCCAGCGTCTAAGGGTTCTAGTTTGGTGTGTCATATCCGATCTAGTGCCTAGGAGTATCAAGGAGATCATCCACACCTCTTTGTGTCACCAATCGATCCACAAGCCTTGGTAAACTTGAGAGTCTTTTGATTCGTTTATGCAAGGATCTATCCCAAACAATCCAGAGAAGCATCCTAGGAACGTGTTAGTTCTTCACCCAAATCTCACATAAACTCAACTATTCTCCTCATATTTTCACAATTCTAACATGGTATCAGAGCTTTAAGCTCCTAAACTCTTTAGATTCCGCCAAAACCATTCTGTACTTCCATTTACTCTGTTTTCCAGTTACTCTGTTTTTCCATACTCTGTTTTCTCTGTTTCACTCTTGTCTACTCTGCTTCTCTTCATTTTATTATTAGAGTATCTTCATTAGAGCATCTAAGATTCTCAACTCTCTGGTTATTCAAAGCTCTCATTCTTTTCTGTTTTTTTTTAAATTTCTGTGTGTTTCATCTTTACCCACTGGATAATAGCTTTATCCATTGGGTAAAAGAAAGTCTACCATGGAAATAGAAAGGAGAAGCTTGATTCCAGTAACCCTTGAGGGTACTAACTACTTACTTTGGTCAAGAGTGGCCAGAGTTACCTTGGGAGGTCATGGACTTTGGGACAGTCATATCATGAAGGCTGAAGCTTCAAAGAGGATGACTCAAGAGGATGGCCAGGTTATTTTCGTGAGGGATGAAGACAAGTGGGTCAGAGAGGACCAACAAGCACTTGGGATCATCCACAACTCTCTCTCAGAATCAATTTTTGAGGCTTACTCACACTGTGAAACGCCAAGGATCTATGGGAGAACCTGCAAACTGTTTATGGTAATCTCTCCAACCTAAGTCGTGTATTTGAAGTCAAGAGGATTATCAACAACCTAAGCCAGGAGGAAGTGGAGTTCCATCAATATTTTGGCAATTTCAGAAGCTTATGGGCAGAGCTGGAGGTGCTTAGACCTTTCTCCTTAGATCCAGAGGTCATAAGGGAAAGATATGAACAAGACAAGGTTTTCAGCCTTCTCCTGAATCTCAATCCATCTTACAACCAGCTTATAAAGCATATCCTAAGATAATCCAAGCTTCCAAACCTAGAGGAGGTGTGTTCTTGAGAATAGAGAGAATATGGTGAGAATGAAAGTGTGTGAGAGTCTGCTTGAGAGAAAACACGATAATTGATGAGAGACAATAGTATGAGGCATAATTGCCTTGTATGAGAGAATGAAAGATTATGGGGATTTTAAGAGAGTTTATGAGTATGAGAGTGTATGAGACTTAGAGAGAATATGAGAGTGTATGAACCAGAGAGAATAATGAAGGAGGAGGCTCAAGTCTCCTTAGATATTTCGTGGGTTACATGTGGGGGCTTTATAGCCAAGATACAAGAAACTCACAAGAATACAAACACATTAAACTAACAATAAAAGAGGAAACTAAACTAATAATATTGTATGGAAAGATGATTCCGAACTGGCTGGACAGACTGGTGTAGAGAAGGCTGGTGTGGACAGACTGGCATGTCCAGAGAAGGAGAAAGAGACAGGAGGAGAGGCACAGCCTTCCTTGGTGATAGTGACATGTCTACACAACTTTTTATGCACCCCATGTGACTTCTTCTTGCTTAATTCAAACCAGATTGATCCAATTGCATTCAAACTGAATTTCCTTGAATTCTGGAACTTCAGCCACGTCCACAAGGTTTGAACCTTAATTCAGCTTGCTTCTCTTCTTCTCTTTCTTTCATTATTCCAACACTCCCCTCAAGCTTGACCATAGGAATCCTTGGACAAGCTTGGAACTGAGATTACTTGCTTCATTAAAAACCTAATTATAGGGAAAAAGAGTACAAGCAATCCAGCCTAGGTTTAGATAACTTTATTGGCCAGGAAGGGCACCACTCCTTTCCTTCTTGACACTCAATTGGTTCCATTTGAACCTTTTTCTTATTTCATAGCTTGTCTCCCCCTTGTTTCCGAGTTCTTGCCTTCTTCATGGTGAGAGCAAGCCAACATGTCTTTGGGATGATAATGAGGAGTGTCTGCCGTCCTGGCTTGCACTTGAATTCCTCACTCATCCTTCTTCCGAATGGCCTTGCAACATGCCTTATAGAACTGACTTGATAGGGGGGACTTTGCAAAGAGTTAGCTGCCATCTTTTCAGTGAACTGCCTTCTCTTTGGCTCAGCCAAGTATATCCCTGGTCAACTCCATTTTTTCCTTTGCTTCAGCTTCAACAGTGGGTCATTGGCTTCTCATTAACATCCCTCCTCAAGCTTGACCAGAGAATGAGAGTATATGGCCAAGCTTGAAGTTGAGAGCCAATGACAGCCAACCCCTTGAGACCACAGCCCTATTGGCTTGAATTGTGGCCTTTTTCTCTTGAGGAACTTCCTGTTCACCCTCTTGGCTTCAGGTAAGACCTCTTGAGCAATATCTCCACAGTACCAATCTTCCTCTCTCTACCATCTTGGGAGTTAATGAACACAATCAGTGTCCAATTGTTAGGTAGTGGGAATATCTCCATGGACAGGAATATACATCTTCTGTAGGCTTTGAACACATGGGATTCTTGCTCTTAATTTAAGGAGGCACAGCTTATCAAGAACAGAAGCTGGTTTCTTGAACCTCCAGCCCCATGGGGGCTTAGTGAAACTGAAGAGGTTTGAGGTGTAGATTGAATATCCAACACGTCATCTTGATGATTCTCTCCCTCTTGTTGGAATGAAGAAGGAAGAAGCACCAGTTGAGAGTGAAGGTTGCTTGTGCAAAGATTGTGCAAAAATAATTATGTGCAAAGTTTGTACAAAAAGATTATTTTGCACAAGATTTGCACAAGAAAGATAATGAAGTGCAAAGTTCGGGTCAGCCTCAAAACACCCAAAGATCAATGTGCAAAACAAGGGTTGAAGATAATATTTTGTGCAAAGGTTGTGCAAAAGAATCAAGACCAAGATTAGTGAAGTGCAAAGTCCGGGTCTTCTCATCTCGGCCAGAAACTGCTAAAGGGACGAGTTGTAGCCTTTGGCGCCCAAGGAGGAATTTGAAATTCAAATGGATCACATGTCTTGCATAAGGAGAAGACTGTTAGGACATGTCACTATCTCTCATTCTGGACAAGCCCAGTCTGTCCCAGCAAGCCTGCCCCTTCTGATTCCTCACATATTATTTATTTACTAATTTCTCTGTTTTATTAGTTGTTTAATGTGTTTGTTTGTCTTGTAACTTTGGCTATAAAGCCATAACTCATGTATCCATGAAATTGTCAAGCTGAATGGGAGAGTTCCCCTTTCTTCTTTACCATTCTCTGGTCTCATTCTCTCTCTATTCTCTGGTCTTTTGACCCTAATCTCTTATACTCCTCCTAAATCTCTCTTATTCTCCAATACTCTCCATTGCAGTCTCTTTGATTCTCACTTACTCTCTTCATACTCTTCCTCTTAGTTTCGACCATAATCTTTCTCTACATCACTCTCACACCTAAATCCATCTATTCTCACAACTCTGGTCAAGGATAAACTTTAAACCCATCCTGTCCTCTTGCTGGTTGTGGGTCTTGGTGGTCAGAGACTGAGCTTCAGCTTTGTTGGCCAAATAATGATTTGAACAGCCTATCTTTGAAACTTTTTCAGTGACCTTGATGCAGAAACCATTTCTTCCAAAGGTTTTCTTCAGCATTTTGGACAAGAGGAGGTGATTTTTTTTCTTCTTTGAACCCTTTCAGTCTCTGGAGTCGCCATTTCAGTTGTGGTCTCCATCATGGAGAGTTTGGACCAGTAGACAAGAGAATGTACCCACTGGTTTTTCAAGAGACAAAACTGGAGACTGATACTTTGATGTAGCTTGTTGAACTGAGATGAGAGTTACTTGAGTTTAGACACTGGAATACACCTTTATATTAGGTACTGGTGAGGTTCTTCCCTCCTGGAAGACCTTTGGACCAGTGGATAAATGATATGGGCACGGAAAGCACCCTTCTCACACTGGATGGATAGAGGATGAGTCTCAAGATTTGGTTGATGGATTGGTGATAAGGAGGGAATGAGAGTTGCGGATGGAATGGAATGAGAGAGTAACCGGCTTGCTTGCTCTTAGAACGGATCAGTGGAGGATGGGAAACAACAAATGGTCGTGTAACCAACTTGCTATCTCACTGGATGGAGGATGGCGTGAAGATGGAGTGTGGATCCAAGCTGCTTGTTCGTATAAACAACTCAACAAGGACAAGGGATGGAGATGGAGTGAATAGATTGATGAACTCAATCAGATGGATCGAAAGTCACCACAAACTCTATGGGGATGAGTTTGATAAGACTGGTTGCTCTCAATGCGGCTTCTCACACACACGAAAGGCTTTAGGGTTTTTAGTTGCTAGGGGCAAACTGACTCATATATTTCATAAAGGTTAAAGAATACAAGGCTGCTTATAGGGGCTTATATACTCGCCGATGCAGCTATGCCCTTCTAGGGGTCTTTGAAGAAAATTTAATACAATGACTCAATCTTAGGACCTAATAAAGCAAAGGCTAAACAATGCATGGTTTATTCGAAAATGAAATAAACAAAAGACCCAAAACCTGCAAGGAAAATCAAGTAAATAAAATATTGAAATATGCTTACCTTACTTACCTTTCTGGTGGATTTGAATTGTGGTAAGGTAGCCGTTGGGGTTAGGAGAAGAGAAGAAGTGTGAAGTGTTGTCGTTTAGAAAGCTTGCCTCTTCCCCTTGATACTCACCGTTTCACGTAAGTGGGGAGATGGTGAATAAGCAAACCATCTCTTTATGCGGAATGATAGACCATAGGATAGCATTATCTTTTGGACCGTCTTGTATAACATAAGGTTGAGTCTTTATAACCTCTGATCTGGAAATGGAGAGCTTGTCTAGACGGTTTGTGAGGTCATCTAAGTTGGGGTTGCTATTAGCCTTGGCAAACAATCCTTCAATGGCTTCACAGAAGCTTGCAATCACCCCCTTGGTTCCTGATCTTGTTCTTGGTGCTTGTCTTAGGGTTGGGATGTTGATATCTGGTTCTATGTCCTGATAGGATCCCAGGGATCTATCTGAAGCAAAGGCGGCTGAGCTAGGATCACGAACTGTTGCTCCCCCGAGAAGGAGTGTTGCGCAAGGAATGGATGGAGTGAGATGGATGAAGATAGCGATGGAGATTGGATTCGTCTCTCAGCTGTTATGGATTGCAGGTGAGATGGATAGAAGTTTCTCTTGAAATCTAGGAGATTATAAGAGGAACGGATTCGAACTTGAAGAATCAGGGAGGCGATTTCTTTCTCAGAAATACACTAGGGTTTTCACGTCAAACTTGGCTGCCCCACAAAAGAGAGATCACGCCATACTTATAACAAAAGAAAGCAAGGGTTTTCGCCAGCCAAAACAGCAAGGCGTTTGAAAGAAAACAACAAGTCTTTTAAATAAAACAACAAGTCTTTTAAAAATAAAACAACAAGGCGTCCACTTGAACAAGGATGTGGGGCCATTTATACTAAGTGATAATACTTAGTAAATTTGATGTAGTGATGAGCCTGCCTCGTTAAAAACCTTGATGAGGAACCTCCTACCTTCCAAATCATCACCAAGGAAAAAAGTACAGAAATCACCACTTAGTTACTTAGTGGTTATCACTTAGTTCTTCTGTCATGAGGGTAGTCAGGTTGAAGAACTCTGGTTCAGCTTTGCCTGGATTGATTCCTTCCATTGCAATGAGTGTATGAGCTTCCTTAGCTAGCTCTCTTTCTCTGGAACGTGTGATTCTCCCCACGGGTTCTGGCTCAGATTCTTCCAGGCTAGTCATGATCACATCATCCTCTCCCTCTTGAAAAGGATTTGACCTCAAATCTGAATCTGCAACAAAAGGAAGTAAGTCAGAAACATTGAACGCATCAGATACATTATACTTCCCTTGAAGATCAACTCGGTAAGCATTGTTGTTGATTCCCTTGATTATCCGGAAAGGTCCATCTACTCGCGGCATCAGCTTGTTCTTCCTCTCAGCTGGGAACCTGTCCTTCCTTAGATGAATCCACACCAGGTCACCTTCTTTAAATATCATCTCTTTGCGTCTTTTGTTTGCATGTTTCTCGTACTGCTTGGTCTTCTTCTCTATATTCTCCTTAGCTTTCTCATGTATCTTCAAGATCTGTTCTGCCTTTTTCCTGCCATCCAAACTATACCTCTCTTTCAAAGGCAATGGGATCAAATCTAGTGGGGAACAAGGGTTAAAGCCATAAACTATTTCAAAAGGAGAGAATAGGGTAGAATAATGCTTAGCGTGATTGTAGGCGAACTTGATATGGGGTAGACATTCCTCCCATGACTTGAGGTTGCTTTTCACCATGGTTCGCAACTGAGTGGATAGGGATCGATTCACCACTTCAGTTTGCCCATATGTTTGTGGAAGGTATGTAGTCGAGAAAGACAGCTTCGTTCCTAGCTTTGCCCATAGTGTACGCCAAAAGTGACTCAAGAATTTTGTATATCTGTCAGAGACTTTGACCTGAGGCATGCCGTGTAGTCTCACTACCTCTCTGAAGAACAGATTAGCCACGCTAACAGCATCGTCGGTCTTGTGGCAAGCTATAAAGTGAGCCATCTTGCTAAACCTGTCTACAACCACAAAAATCGAGTCTCTACCATTCTTGGTTAGAGGTAAGCCTATCACAAAGTCCATAGAAATATCTGTCCAAGGATGAGATGGAATAGGCAAAGGAGTGTACAAACCGTTAGGTTGCACCTTACTCTTGGTCTGTTTGCAAACAACACACCGTGAACAAACCTTTTCAACGTCTTTCTTCATATGGGGCCAATAGAAGTGGCCTTGAAGGTCGAGTAACGTTTTGGTGACTCCAAAGTGTCCAGCTAGGCCTCCAGCATGTGCCTCTCGAACCAGTAACTCACGAAGGGAGCCATTGGGTATGCACAACCGGTCATTGAAGAATAGGTATCCTTCCTGTCTATAATATTTCTCAAATGCAAATTTGGAACACTTTGCGTAGTACTCAGAGAACTCAGCATCAGTTTCATATAAGTCTATAATATGCTCAAATCCGATTAGCTTAGATGTTAAAGTAGCAAGGAGGGTGTACCTGCGGGACAATGCGTCTGCGACCACATTATCCTTACCTTTCTTATACTTAATGACATATGGGAAGGTCTCAATGAACTCTATCCATCGACCATGCCTCTTGTTGAGTTTTTGTTGCCCCTTGAGATGTTTGAGTGACTCATGATCCGTATGTATCACAAACTCCTTGGGCCATAGGTAGTGTTGCCATGTCTGCAATGCCCTCACTAATGCATACAATTCTTTATCATAGGTCGGGTAGTTCATGGTAGCTTGATGTGATCATGAAAAGCAGCAAGGAATATGATGTGATCATGGAAGAGGACAAAGAGATCTTAGACGAGCCCCATGATGCCGCAAAGCACCAGCAGCCCGGTGAAGATGCTCTAGCCATTCCAGAAAGTTCCATGACTCGTTCCAGAGTCAAGAAACTTAAGGAGACTGTTGTAGGATTACTCACTTCACATCCACAACAAGAAGAAGGTCTTGGACAAGGTTTGATCCGAGATGTCTTGAACACCATTCAAGCCATCTCTACATCAAGCTGAGTTAGTGTCTAGGCAAGACATTTGGTGTGTGCTCTTTTCCTTGCTTTTGGTTTTGTCCCACGAGGTTTTTCGGAGGAAGGTTTTTAACGAGGCCACGACTTGTCTTACAAATCACTTAGGCTCTATCTCGGCCCAAGACCAGTAGAAGTATTACATTTTAAGCTTATATTATGTTATAAACTATAGTTTCCATTTTAATGTTTTCGAAACCCTAGAGAGTATGTTCTCTGGTTTCTTTTATTTAAGGGTTTTCCCTAACCCTATTGTAGGCACGCAATCTTTTATCTAAAACCTAGTTTTCTCTCTTCTCTCTTGTCTTTGACGAGTTGAAGGTTTCTGGTGTGTAATATCCAGAGTTAAGGGCTTCTTATTTGGTGTGTCATATCCAGATCAGTCGCCTAGGAGTATCAAGAGATCATCCATCCCTCTTGTGTCACCATTCAATCCACAAACCTTGAAGAACTTGAGTCTCTAATTCGTTCTTGCAAGGATCTATCCTCCCAATCAACCAAAGAGCATCCTAGGGGCGCATCAAGTGGTATCAGAGCAACTTTGGTTTGGGAAGTACTCGTTCTCTCTTGTTTCTTTTTGTTTCATCAGCAATAAACCTTTGTTAAGCAGTAGATCTAATTTGTTTAGGGCTGCTCGAAACTCATAGAGATTAGACAAGGTTTAAGTTTTTTCCTTTTTGCTTGCGGAAACCCTAGATTGTTAACCCTAGCCGCATAAGGTTTTTTTATTTTAAATCTCTTTCTTTCATCTGCAAATCATCTTAATCATCTTGAACACGAGTAGATTTAGGTTGTTTAGGCTGCTAGAAAACCTAAGAGAAGTTTAGACAAAGATTAAAGAATTTTCCTTTTTTGCTTGGTAGGCGGAAACCCTATTCCTTTTTGACCTAGCCGCATATCCTTTTTGCTTTTGTCTTGCAAAACAAGCTTAATTTTGTGTTCATCTTTTTCCTTTTTACTTGTCTTGTTTGCCTAGAATCTTTTTACTGGTTGTCTCGTTTTCCTTTGTGCAGGAAGCAATAGGGACCAAGACTGAGGAGGAAACAACTTTGGTTAGGCCAAAGCTCTAGATTGTACCATGTCAGGAGATCAGAAAGGAGTCCTCACTAAGGATGAAAGACTGTTACTTAAGGCTATGAAGGCTCAGCTGCAGCAGAAGATGAAAATCAGCCTTGATGAATTTCGACAGGAGTTCCTGCAGCAAACTGATGATCTTAGGCAGAAAAATAAAAGGAGGATGCACAAACAAAGTCTTGAGCCTAAACCACCAGTTTCTGTTCAAAACAATTCAAGAAAGCATAAGTGGTATAAAGAAGGAGATGCAGGTCGTGGAGAGCAACACTTCAAGCAACCAGCCAACACATGTGCTGTAATGAGGAGTTGAATGTGTAGAGGAAGGTTACTAAAAGGGTCTAGTTTGAAGAGAAGAAGAGTTGGGCAAGTTTTGGGAAAGTGGTACGGACTGTACGGACCGTACGGACTGTACGGACCATACGGACTGTACGGCCGGCCGTACGGACCACTCGACCAAAATCAACTTCAAATGGCCTTAGATCACATTTTGGTAATGTGCAAAATCCGGGTTGTCCGTACAACAAAAGTTACCACAGTGAAAAAGGTAAAAGAAGAAGACTTACCGTGAAGAAGGTCGGATGAGTAACTTGGAATGGAAGGGAAGGTTTGGTCCAAGTAACCTTGAAGCTTTAGGCGCCAAGGTTACCGTTTGTAGATAAGGTATGGTTAAGCTTGACCAGTCTGGTGCTAGCTGTAAAGCGAGAAGGATCTAGTCAAGATGCCATTGGCATCTAGCCACCTGAGCCACTCATTTGAACCAAAGGAGCGCCCTTCTATTCTGTCCACATACTTGGTTACTCTTGCTTTTCGAAAACCCTTGTAATCCTCCCTCTATATATTGTACACTCTCTCTATGAATAAAGCATACGATTCAGTCTCTCTTTCTCTCATTGTTCTTCAAGTTCATCATGATTCTCTCTCAAGTCTAAACCGATTCTCTGCTTACTCTCTTTAATCTATCCATTTATCTCTTCATTTCTATTCTTCTCTAAACATTTTATGGTATCAGAGCTTGGTTGCTCTACCTCTGGGTTCTAGATCTCGAGTGTTCTTCAGCTTCTTTCAAAGGTTCAAGCTTTATACTTCTGGGTAACCTAAGATGGAAGGAAACAAGACGATGGTGATACCAGTGACTCTGAAGGGTAGCGCTAACTACTTGTTGTGGTCAAGACTGGTGAAAACATCAATAGGAAGCAAAGGGCTATGGAACCACATCACGGATGGTCCTCCAAAGCCGGCTTCTGAGAAGGAAGAAGGCGAAGGAGTAACTGATCTTGCTCTAGTCGATGAGAACAAGTGGGTTCAAGAAGACATGACTGTGGTCACCGTGTTGCAAGCTTCCCTGGAGACCTCAATCCTTAAGGCTTACAGCTACTGTGAGACAGCAAAAGACCTGTGGGAAACTCTCCAAAAGGTTTATGGGAACATATCAAATCTGAGCCGTGTGTTTGAAGTTAAGAGGGCTATCAACACACTTGTGCAGGAAGAGATTGAGTTCACCAAGCATCTGGGTAGGTTCAGGGCCTTCTGGTCTGAACTTGAGATGATGAGGCCGAATACTACTGATCAAGAGACCATCATGGAAAGGCGAGAACAAGATCAAGTCTTTGGCTTGTTACTGGCCCTGAATCCAGTGTACAATGACCTGATCAAGCACATCTTGAGGTCATCCAAGCTCCCATATTTGGAGGAGGTATGTGCTCAAATCCAAAAGGAAGAAGGATCACATGGATTGTTTGGATGAAGGGGAGACCTATCCTTAGCAAACAAGGCTGAAGTTACTCAAGCAAACAAGGCTATGTACAAGCCTGAGGAGAGGAGGTATGGTGATGAAAGGAGGTTTGGAGGAAACTGCGACTATTGCAAGAAGCCAGGACACAAAAGGAGTCAGTGTTGGATCCTCCACCCACACCTTAAGCCGATAAAGTTTATGAAGGAAAGAGAGGCAAGAGCTCACCTTTCAACTGAAGCAAATGAAGCCGGGTCTTCTGGTGCTGGGACAAGCAAGAATGAAGGTGAAGGAAAGGCCTTAGCCTCTCAACACACTCCTGGAAAGAGCATGGAGCACGAGCTGATCAGGAGGTCAGACATAGATGCTCTAATCAAAGCTCTTAAGGAGAATGGTAATGTACTCGGAAACACCCTTGGATACTCTTATGCTGCATCTAGGTTGACTAGTACTCTTGATCATTCAAATGCTAGAAGTGAATCACCTAGTTCCTTTATTGCTGAAGTAGAATCAACTACGTCCATAATTGCTTGTGTAAACAAACCATTGATAGTTAATTCTGGTGCTTCACACCACATGATAAGTGATACTAATCTTAGAAAGGATATAGAACCGGCTCATGGTCATGTAATGATTGCAAATGGTGATAGGATAGCAATAAAAGGAATTGGTAAACTGAACTTGTTTGATAAAGAGACTAGAGCCTTTTACATGCCTGAATTCACTTCAAACTTGCTATCTGTTAAGAAGTGCACTACTGATTTGAAATGCAATGTTATCTTCAGTCCTAATGATGTGAAGTTTCAGGATATTGAGAGCAGTAATTTGATTGGGAAAGGAGTTACCAAAGGAGATCTTTACATGCTTGAAGACATTACTGCTTTTCCTAGCTCTAGTTACTCGTTTAGTTCTGTTTCCACTTTGAATAATGATGCATTATGGCATGCTAGATTAGGTCATCCACATGTTAGATCCTTAAGCTTAATGTTACCAGGTGTCATGTTTAAGAATAATGAATGTGAAGCATGTATCTTGGGTAAACATTGTAAGACAGTTTTTCAGAAATCAAGAACTATATATGAGAATTGCTTTGATCTTGTGCACTCTGATGTTTGGACTGCTCCTTGTTTATATAGAGAGAACTATAAGTATTTTGTCACATTCATAGATGAAAAATCCAAATACACCTGGATAACTCTAATTCAAACCAAGGATAGGGTGCTTGATGCATTTAAGAATTTTCAAGCTTATGTCCCTAACCATTATAATGCCAAGCTTAAGATTTTCAGATCAGATAATGGTGGAGAGTACACGAGTCATGCATTCAAGCAACACTTAGCTCAACATGGGATCCTACATCAAACGAGTTGTCCTTACACTCCTCAACAGAATGGAGTAGCAGAAAGGAAAAACAGACACCTTATGGAGGTTGCTAGGTCAATGATGTTTCAAAGCAATGTACCCAAACGGTTCTGGAGTGAAGCTGTGATGTCTGCTTGCTATCTAATCAATAGGATACCAACCAGAATCCTAGAAGATGTGTCGCCCTTTGAGGTTCTGAACAAAAGTAAGCCAGCTCTCAACCATCTACGAGTGTTTGGATGCTTGTGCTTTGTGCTTGTTCCAGGGGAGATGAGAAACAAACTTGAACAGAAGAGCACTAGGGCCATGTTTATTGGGTACTCCACAACTCAGAAGGGATACAAATGCTTTTGATCCAAAGGCAAGGAGGGTCCTGGTATCAAGGGATGTAAAGTTTATTGAGTCAAGAGGATACTATGAGGAAAGAAGCTGGGAAGATCTAAAGGACCTTTCTCAAACATCAGATAAGCCCACAAGCCTTAGGATAGTTCTGGAAGGTCTTGGGATTAATCTGACCCAGGATCAGAAGACACATGAAACACCGGATCAACCTGAAGCTGAAGAACCATCCCACCTTGATCATGAGGGGGGAAATGAAACAGAAGGTGAGATAGGTGAAAGTAGTCCTGGACCAGGGACACAGTTGAGTCCTGATCAAGGAAGGATGGATGAAAGTCATGAGGAGGAATAAGAGGAACAAGGTTCTGAAGTTCATGAAGATCAAACTGAACCTGTGGTAGCTCCCTTAAGAAGCAGCACTAGGGTAAGGAACTCTCCATCAAACTGGCTTAAGACTAGGGTATATTACAATGCTCAAGCTGTGGCACATCCAAGTCAAGCTGTGGCACATCCAAGTCAAGCTGGTTGCTCATTCGCTGAGTTTCCGAGTGAGCATTGTGCTTTCATGACTCGCCTAGATGAAAGTCACATACCAAGGTCATATTAAGAGGCTATGACTGACAAGAAGTGGAAAGATTCAGTTACTGATGAAGCTAATGCCATGATTAAAAATGATACATGGTATGAAAGCAAGCTACCAAAGGGGAAGAAGGCAGTATCAAGTAGGTGGATCTTCACAATCAAGTATTTGCCTAATGGGAAGATTGAAAAAAACCAGGCTGGTTGCTAGAGGGTTCACCCAAACTTATGGAGAGGATTACATAGACACTTTTGCTCCAGTTGCCAAACTCCATACCATTCGGATTGTCCTATCCATTGCAACCAATCTAGAATGGGGATTATGGCAAATGGATGTGAAGAATGCATTTCTTCAAGGAGAACTGGATGATGAGGTGTATATGCATCCTCCACCAGGTCTAGAAGGGCTGGTTACACCCGGAAATGTGCTAAGATTGAAGAAGGCTATCTATAAGCATTCCCCAAGAGCTTGGTACAACAAGCTGAGCACAACCTTGAATGGGAGAGGGTTCAGTAAGTCCGAGCTTGATCACACCTTGTTCACTCTCACCACTGCCTTAGGTATAGTTGTCCTTCTAGTTTATGTTGATGATATCATCATAAATGGAAGTGAAAAAGAAGGTATACAAGCCACCAAAGACTTTCTTAAATCTGTATTTGAAATCAAAGATTTGGGGGAAATGAAATACTTCCTTGGGATTGAGATTTGTAGATCCAAGGAAGGATTGTTCATGACTCAAAGAAATATACACTTGATCTTTTGAAAGATGCAGGTAAGCTTGGAGGGAAGGTAGCCAAGATGCCCATGGAGGATGTGTATAAAGTCCCACGAGAGGGGGAGATAGAACATAGCCAACCATACAAAGATCCCAAACTCTATAGGAGGATGGTTGGTAAGCTAATCTACTTAACCATCACACGTCCTGATATTTGTTTTGCTGTGAACCAGGTGAGCCAACACATGCAAGTCCCAAAGCAACACCATTGGGGAATGGTGGACCGGATCTTAAGCTATCTCAATGGATCACCTGGCCAAGGAGTGTGGATGGGATGCAATGGAAGCACTGAGGTGGTTGGTTACTGTGATGCAGATTGGGCTGGAGATAAAGCAGATAGGAAGTCCACAACCGGCTACTGCACCTTCATTGGAGGAAACCTGGTTACTTGGAAGAGCAAGAAGCAGAAGGTGGTGTCTTGTTCCAGTGCTGAGGCTGAGTATAGGGCGATGCTGAAGCTAACAAATGAGCTTGTCTGGATAAAAGGGATACTGAAGCACTTCAGCATTGAACAAGCCACACCAATGACTATGCATCGTGACAACCAGGCAGCCATCCATATTGCTACCAACTCATTGTTCCATGAAAGAACCAAGAATATCGAGGTGGATTGCCATAAGGTGAGGCAGATGATCATTCAAGGAGTTATCTTACCATGTTATACAAGGAGTGAAGATCAGTTGGCAGATGTGTTCACCAAGGCTACAAGCAGAAAACCAATGAGTCCATTCATACCAGACATGGACTCCTTGATCTCACTCCTAGTAACTGATCCCCTCGGTCATGGGTTCTTTACTCTTTTCCTTATCAGGGTTTTTTCCCTACGGAGAGTTTTCCTTGGTAAGGTTTTTAATGAGGGAGAACTCATGGCCATTCCAAGCTTGACCAGTCTCTATGGTCAAGCTTGAGGGGGAGTGTTGTAATGAGGAGTTGAATGTGTAGAGGAAGGTTACTAAAAGGGTCTAGTTTGAAGAGAAGAAGAGTTGGGCAAGTTTTGGGAAAGTGGTACGGACAGTACGGACTGTACGGCCGGCCGTACGGACCACTCGACCAAAATCAACTTCAAATGGCCTTAGATCACATTTTGGTAATGTGCAAAATCCGGGTTGTCCGTACAACAAAAGTTACCACAGTGAAAAAGGAAAAAGAAGAAGACTTACCGTGAAGAAGGTCGGATGAGTAACTTGGAATGGAAGGGAAGGTTTGGTCTAAGTAACCTTGAAGCTTTAGGCGCCAAGGTTACCGTTTGTAGATAAGGTATGGTTAAGCTTGACCAGTCTGGTGCTAGCTGTAAAGCGAAAAGGATCCAGTCAAGATGCCATTGGCATCTAGCCACCTGAGCCACAAATTTGAACCAAAGGAGCGCCCTTCTATTCTGTCCACATACTTGGTTACTCTTGCTTTTCGAAAACCCTTGTAATCCTCCCTCTATATATTGTAAACTCTCTCAATGAATAAAGCATACGATTCAGTCTCTCTTTTCTCTCATTGTTCTTCAAGTTCATCATGATTCTCTCTCAAGTCTAAACCGATTCTCTGCTTACTCTCTTTAATCTATCCGTTTATTTCTTCATTTCTATTCTTCTCTAAACATTTTAACATGGAGCAGACCACACCAATCTTCTCTCACTCCTAAATCAATTCATCTTTGTTCTGATTATAAACCAGTTACTCATGTTCGACTCTATGCCTTTTCAGGAAAAAAGTGACTATCTAGAGTGGGAAAGAACCATGGACAAGTGGCTGCATTACAACAGAATATTGAAGAAGGAAAGATTAGCTTTTGCAATTTCTCAACTCAAAGGAAACGCTTATAAGTGGTGGTTGCAAGAAGAAGATGATCGCAGGTTCTACAAGGAACCAACTATCACCACGTGGGAGAGTCTGAATTTGTTACTAAGGGAAAAGTATGCATCCAAAGGCAACACTTCCCTAAAGTCTCCAATGAAGGAAGTCACATCTAGTAAGGCAATAACTTGTTACAACAAAGAGAAAACAGTTAAACATTCATGGTTCAGCAAGGAGGATAAAAAGGTGTTGTTACAAGTAATGATGGATGTAGAGAAGCAAATCAAAAAGACCAACACAGCACGTCCATCCAGTGAAACAGAGCGCCAAGAACCAGTTACTACTGTCTCAGAACTCAATGATGCAGAACCAGACTCAGCTGCACAATCAGATTTAACTGCACCAACTCAAGAAGCTCAAACAGAAACATCTTTGGTAAAAAGAAAGTTTGGGATAGAACAAGAGTGTTCTCTTTTCTTACCTCTGCCTGAATTTAATTTCAGTACTTCTTGTGATGAGCTAACTTTTCTTAAACCGGTGCAACCGAGTAGCCTTGTTTCAGTGTCACAGGTTGCAAAAGAAGAATCAGTAGAGAAAGAACCAGAGCAATCAACACAAGGAGAAGAGTTAGAACAGCACAAAAACTTGCAGTCTGAAACAGCTCATGAATCCTTGTCTTATGACTTACAAGAGCACTGTAAGGAATTTAATATGCTTGCTTCTGTGCCTGAAATGTTTGTTAAAGTGAGTACTGAAGACATAAAACGTTTTGATCTTGACAAAGTAAAAGGTTTTTGTGTTTCAAAATCTATTTTTGAAAACATGTTTAAATCTTTTAAAGAACTTGAACAAGAAAACCATTTGATCAAAAACGTTTTCCAAATCAAAATAAAAACGTTTCTGGTCATATTTTGAGTCTTGATCATTTTCTGAAACATGACAAAAGTTTTGATCTTTCTGAAAGGGTTTAGAGCTTGAGTTGAAACAAACTGATTTCTGTTTTAGAAAACCTTGTGATTCGCTTGCTAGAACTGAAGAGAAAACTTTTATTGTGAATTTTCCTAGGCATGATTTGATCATTGATGATTGTTTTGCATCCACATATGTCTTGAAAGAACCTAGGAAGTTGCATGAACCGAAATTGCATCATTCTGATGTTAAGTTTGAAATTTTGAAATCTGCAAATATTTCTGATCTTGAGATTGATTGTTTGTGTGCTGAAAATGTTTATAAACGTGTGGGATTGTTAGTTGATGATATCTTAGTATATAACACGTTCTTTGATAAACTCATTGCACTTCTGAAACTTAAGATAAATGGTTCTAGATATATTGTTTTGTGCATTGTTAACATGCTGGTCTACAATACTATCTTTGACATGATAACCACTTGACTTTTCCAAAAGAAGCTGAGAAAGGTACAGGTGAAAAGAAGAGCTACAATGATCAGAGTATCCGTGATGAGTCCTTGGCTAAGTTGGAGAAGCACCAAGCAAATCTTGAAAACTGTCTAGTCGCCAGCTGTGATATAGGAGCAGTCAGAAGATCATATCTCATTAACAAAAACGAATTAGGCCATGAAACCAACTGCATTAGAAACTTAACTCATCAGGATATCACGTCGATTTGGAATCATGCCCAAAGACTCTCAGGTGAAAGAGTTATGAGTTCTACAACTCGGATGATCCTATCTCTGCTTTGTTTCAATTTTGCTAAGTTTAAAACATCTCAAACCTATCTATGGCGACCAGGTGAGCATGCTAAGGTAAGTGGTAATGTTTTCAATGATTCTTTTATCAATCATTACACAGATATAATACTCTTGCTTTTATCAAAAGAGCCAAGTATAGATTTCAGGAAAGCTTTGAAGGGTGTAAGGAGAAGCTACAAGCGTGAGGAAGATATGAGGTTCAAACCACCATATTTGGACCAGGATAAGCACCAAGGCGTCCCTTGCCTCATCATAATCAAAGAAGCACCTCCAGATGCAACATACAAGCCAAAACCGAGCAGAAAAGGATTTGGACTATTTCTCTTACTCTATGATAAAATTTTATGTGCTAACTTATTGTGTGTCAAAGAGTATGATGCAGGTTTGAGTAATGAATCAGGAAGCAAACGGATCAGTCTCTTCTACATATCCGAACCAATCAGCAACAATGCCTATCAAAGAATCTTGCAAGATAAAACAGATTTGAGGACAAATCTTTTTGAAGAGGGAGGGGATGATGTGATCATGGAAAGCACCAAGGAATATGATGTGATCATGGAAGAGGGAAAAGAGATCTTAGACGAGCCCCATGATGCTGCAAAGCACCAGCAGCCTGGTGAAGATGCTCTAGCCATTCCAGAAAGTTCCATGACTCGTTCCAGAGTCAAGAAACTTAAGGAGACTGTTGTAGGATTACTCACTTCACATCCACAACAAGAAGAAGGTCTTGGACAAGGTTTGATCCGAGATGTCTTGAACACCATTCAAGCCATCTCTACATCAAGCTGAGTTAGTGTCTAGGCAAGACATTTGGTGTGTGCTCTTTTCCTTGCTTTTGGTTTTGTCCCACGAGGTTTTACGTGTAAGTTTAAGTGAGTTTAAAGGAGATTAGGCTGAAGAACAGCAAGAACATGAAGAACACAGAAGGAAGAGAGAGAGAGAGAGAGAGAGTGATTTCGTAGAGAGGAGAGATGGGAAAGTAAACTGAGAAAGAGAGGAGTGATTCTCCTTGCTTAGAATAGTTCCTAGGTACATTATATAAATAAACAAGGCAGAAGACATAAAAGAATAAAATAAGGTTCTGGCCTTCTGCCATAAGAAGACAAGGAAGCTTTATGCCATAAGAAGACAAGGCAGGCTCGTCCAGACCAACAGAAAGGGACAGGTCCATTGTTTGAATTCAAACTTAACTCAGCATGTGACCACCTTCTCCAACGTCTCTCCCCTTCTCTTGCTGACCTGAATACTATTTAAATAAGTATTCCTTTGTATCTGGAACCAGGCAAATGAGTAACTTGTCTTCCAAGTCAAGTTAGGTCTCCCCTTGAGTGCCTTGAATATCAAGTCTGTACGGAATGCCTTGTTCCACAACTATCTGATTTTCTTCTCTTCTTTGTCTACTCTGATCATTCTAACTTCCTCTCTTCTGGTTCTTCCTCTCAATACTCCCCCTCAAGCTTGACCATCGGGACTGGTCAAGCTTGGAAGCATGAAGAACCTCCCTCATTAAAACCTTAATGTGTAAAACCCATTGGGAGAAAAACACATCAAGGAAAAAGAGTAGAGGTCTCCATGCAAGGAGAGTTAGTGAGAGGTGAGGTCTATGAGTCCCAATTTTGAATGAATGAACTCAGAGACCTTGGTGCTAGCTGCCTTGGTGAAGATATCTGCTAACTGATCCTCACTTCTCGTGTAACATGGCAAGATGATTTGTTGTTCCACAGCTTGTCTGACCTTATGGCAATCTACCTCAATGTGCTTAGTCCTTTCATGGAACACACTGTTGGATGCTATGTGAATTGCTGCCTGGTTGTCACAATGCATAGTGATGGGAGTTGTAGTCTCTATACCCAAGTCACTTAGAAGGTTTCTGATCAAGATCAGCTCACTGGTGAGCTTCCTCATTGCCCTATATTCTGCTTCAGCGCTAGAACATGACACAATCTTCTGTTTCTTGCTCTTCCAAGTTACCAAGTTACCTCCAATGAAGGTGCAATATCCAGTTGTTGACTTCCTATCAGTTCTGTCTCCTGCCCAATCAGCATCACAGTAGCCTACAATCTCTGTGCTTCCATTACAAGACATCCAAACTCCTTGACAAGGCGCCTCCCTCAGGTATCTCATGATTCTCTCCACCATATTCCAGTGATGGACCTTAGGTGTCTGCATATGTTGGCTAACTTGGTTCACAGCAAAGCATATATCTGGCCTAGTGATGGTTAAGTAGATGAGCTTTCCAACCATTCTTCTATACTGCTTCACATCACCATACTGCTTGTCTTCAAACTCCCCCTCTCTAAGTACTTTGTAGCCCTCTTCCAATGGTGTTTTGGCTTGCCTTCCTCCAAGGTTTCCTGCCTCAGTTAAAAGATCAAGTGTGTACTTCCTTTGAGACAAGAAGAGCCCCTCTTTAGAGCGGCATACTTCAATCCCAAGGAAGTACTTGAGTTCACCTAAATCTTTAATATCAAATACAGACTTAAGGAATACCTTGGTTTCTTTGATGCCTTCTTGGTCACTGCCTGTGATGATTATGTCATCTACATAGACCAAAATGACCACAATTCCTCTTGGGCTAGGGAGTGTGAACAAGGTGTGATCAGCCTCTGATTTCCTGAAGCCTCTTCCATTCAAGGTGGTGCTTAGCTTGTGGTACCATGCCCTTGGAGATTGCTTCAGTCCATAGATTGCCTTCTTGAGTCTGAGAACATTTCCAGGTTTGACCAGCTTCTCAAGACCAGGAGGTGGGTGCATGTAGACCTCATCTTCTAACTGTCCTTGTAGGAAAGCATTCTTGACATCAATCTGCCACAATTCCCATTCTAGGTTGGTTGCAATAGATAGGATGATCCGAATTGTATGAAGTTTGGCTACTGGTGCAAAAGTGTCCACATAATCTTCTCCATTGGTCTGGGTGAAACCCCTTGCAACTAGTCTCGTCTTCTTTCTCTCTTCCTTGCCATTTGGTAGGTACTTGATGGTGAACACCCATTTGCTTGAAACTGCCTTCTTGCCCTTTGGGAGTTCACTTTCATACCAGGTATCATTGATGATCATGGCATTTGCTTCATCATCAACAGAGTCCCTCCATTCCTTACTCTCCATAGCTTCCTCATATGACCTTGGTACAGATCCCTGATCTAACCCAGTGATGAAAGCTTGATGCTCAAGTGGAAATCTTGCAAGAGAACATACTGCTGATGTTGGATGAGCTACTGCTTGACTATTGTAGTAGACCCTTGTGTTCTTCCAGTTTGAAGGAGGATTCCTGGTCCCTGTACTCCTCCTTAGTGGTTGAACCTGAACTTCTTGCTGCTCTACTTCATCTTGAACTTGAGCAGTCTCTTGTTCATGTAGTACACTCTCCTGATCATGAGTCTCTGAACCTTGTTGTTGTTCTGGTTCATGATCTTTTCCCCCTGTAGGATCAGGATGAGTGGCTTCTTTACCCTCTGGTCCAGTTTCAGCTGAAGGAGAGGTTGTGTTAGGCGCCACTGGTGGGTTCAAAAAACTGATTCCCAGATTCTCCATCAGTACCCTTAGATTAGTTGCTCTATCTGAGGGGGCTTGAGACAGATCCTTCAAGCTATCCCAACTTTTCTCATCATAGAAGCCTCTTGATTCCAAGAACTTCACATCTCTAGAGACCATAACCTTTCTTGTTTCTGGAACATAGCATTTGTAGCCTTTCTGGTTTGGTGAATACCCAATGAAGATGGCTTTGACACTTTTAGCTTCAAGCTTGTTTCTTAGTTCACCTGGTATCAAGACAAAGCACACACACCCAAACACACGCAAATGGTCAATAGATGGATATGCCTTGTTTAGTACCTCATAAGGAGAGACATCTTGGAGGATCTTAGTAGGAATTCTGTTGATTAAGTAGCAAGTAGTGATCACAGCATCCCCCCAAAACCTTTTGGGAACATTGGTGTGAAACATCTTGCTTCTGGCCACCTCCATTAGATGTCGATTCTTCCTTTCAGCTACACCATTTTGCTGTGGAATATAAGGGCAGATTGTCTGGTGAATAATCCCATGTTTGTTGAGATGTGCTTTGAAAACATTACTGCTGTACTCCCCCCCCCATTGTCTGATCTAAGAATTTTGATCTTAACATTGAAATGGTTAGTTATGTAGTTTTGAAAGTTTATAAAGGCTTCTAACACCCTATCCTTTGATTGAAGCAAGGTTAACCAAGTGTATTTCGATTTCTCATCTATAAAAGTCACAAAATACTTATGGTTTTCTCTAGATAAACAGGGTGCAGTCCAAACATCAGAGTGAATGAGATCAAAGCAACTTTCATACATGGTTACTGATTTAGGGAAAACAGATTTGCAATGTTTGCCAAGAATACAAGCCTCACAACTATCATTCTTAAATGAAATACTAGGCAACATCAAGCTCAGTGCACGTGAGTGAGGGTGTCCTAGTCTAGCATGCCACATTGCATCTTTAGGTAAAACAGGAGATGAACTAAAAGCATAAGATAAATCAGACAAGCATTTGGTGTCTTCAAGCAGATACAAGCCCTCCTTGGTCACACCTTTGCCAAGTAAACTACTGGTCTCAATATCCTGAAAGTAGACATCATTAGGACTAAAAACAGCAAGGCAATTCAGATCACAGGTAGCCTTTTTAACAGATAACAAATTTGAAGTGAATGTCGGCATGTAAAATGCCTTTGAATCTTTGTTAAACAGTTTCAAGTTCCCTATACCTTTAATGGGTACTTTCTCACCATTAGCTATCATCACATTACCTAAGGCAGGTTCTATGTTACTAATTAGACTAGCATCACTAATCATGTGGTGAGAAGCCCCTGAATCTACAACTAGTGGTTTAGGATTTTGACCAGTAGAGTGTAATGCATTTAAGGAGGTTCCAAGAACAATACCAGAGTTCTCCTTGAGGGCTTTGATGAGAGCATCAAGGTCTGACCTCTTGATAGTCTCATCCTGAGTGGTCCTCAAGGTAGACAGAACACTTGTCGTCATGGCTTTGGCTTCACCAGCTGCATTTGAGCCAACATGAGAGCGCATGGTTGAGCACATAGATGGTGTGGATGGTTCTGGTGTGTCCGAGGAGAAGTGTGCTCTTGCATCCATGTACTGACTCCTTGGCTCCTTGAACTTGGCAGGTTTGAGATGAGGATGAAGGATCCAGCACTTGTCCTTCATGTGGCCTTTCTTCTTGCAATGATCACATACCCACACCTTCCTATCATCCTGCTTGTAGTATCCCTTGTTAGCTACTGCTACTTCAACCTTGTGTGCCATGGTGAGCTCTCCCTTCCCTTCAAGCAAACCCACTGACCCTTGTTCCCTCTGGATTTGAGCACACACTGCATCCAGGGATGGTAGCTCCTCAGCTCTGAGTATGTGCTTAATCAAATCATTATAGCAAGGGTTAAGGGTCAGGAGCAGTCCAAAGACATTGTCTTGCTCACGCCTTTCATTTAACACCACTGGATCAGTTGAACTCGGTCTGAGCATTTCAAACTCAGCCCACAGTGACCTGAACTTCCCAAAGAATTGAAGTCCATGTCTTCTTGCTTGAGAGAGTTGATGGCTCTCTTCACTTCAAAGACCCTGATAAGGTTGGAGACATTCCCATACACCTTATACAGAGTATCCCATAGTTCCTTAGAGGTTTCACAGTAGGAATAGGCCTCTAGGATACTTGGGTCTAGAGAGTTTTGGATGGCTGACAGCACCAGAAAGTCTTCTTGAACCCATTTGGTTTCATCAACAGCTACAACCTCTTGGCCATCTTCACCTTGTGTTACCAGCTTTGGGGCTTGACCTTCTGTCACATGACTCCATAGGCCACGACCTCCAAGGGCAGTCTTCACAAGTCTTGACCAGAGAAGGTAGTTTAACCCTTTCAAGGTTACTGGAACCACAACAGCCTTGTTTTGCTCCATCTTAGATGCTATGGACCGTTGGGTAATAGAGTGCTTCTGAAAAAAATGAGAGTTTGGCAAACTGGAAATGAAAGACTCTCAAGAACAACTTGTATACTCCAGGAATCTGAATGATATACCGAAAGAAACAAGAGCAAAAGATAGAACTCGACAGAAACAGAGGAAACAGAGGAAAAACAGAGGAAAACAGAGGAAAAACAGAGGAAAAACAGAGGACCCTTGCTATTATCCACTGGATAATAGTTAGGTTTTGCTGGAAACTTGAAAGAAGATGAAGGAAAAGTATATTGCGGAAGAAGAATAGAGGTTTAGGAGCTTGAGTAGCTCTGATACCATGTAAGTTTAAGTGAGTTTAGAGGAGATTAGGCTGAAGAACAGCAAGAACATGAAGAACACAGAAGGAAGAGAGAGAGAGAGAGAGAGTGATTTCGTAGATAGGAGAGATGGGAAAGTAAACTGAGAAAGAGAGGAGTGATTCTCCTTGCTTAGAATAGTTCCTAGGTACATTCTATAAATAAACAAGGCAGAAGACATAAAAGAATAAAATAAGGTTATGGCCTTCTGCCATAAGAAGACAAGGAAGCTTTATGCCATAAGAAGACAAGGCAGGCTCGTCCAGACCAACAGAAAGGGACATGTCCATTGTTTGAATTCAGACTTAACTCAGCATGTGACCACCTTCTCCAACGTCTCTCCCCTTCTCTTGCTGACCTGAATACTATTTAAATAAGTATTCCTTTGTCTTTGGAACCAGGCAAATGAGTAACTTGTCTTCCAAGTCAAGTTAGGTCTCCCCTTGAGTGCCTTGAATATCAAGTCTGTACGGAATGCCTTGTTCCACAAGTATCTGATTTTCTTCTCTTCTTTGTCTACTCTGATCATTCTAACTTCCTCTCTTCTGGTTCTTCCTCTCAATATTCCGGAGGAAGGTTTTTAACGAGGCCACGACTTCTCTTACAAATCACTTAGGCTCTATCACGGCCCAAGACCAGTAGAAGTATTACATTTTAAGCTTGTATTATGTTATAAACTATAGTTTCCATTTTAATGTTTTTGAAACCCTAGAGAGTATGTTCTCTGGTTTCTTTTATTTTAGGGTTTTCCCTAACCCTATTGTAGGCACGCAATCTTTTATCAAAAACCTAGTTTTCTCTCTTCTCTCTTGTCTTTGACGAGTTGAAGGTTTCTGGTGTGTAATATCCAGAGTTAAGGGCTTCTTATTTGGTGTGTCATATCCAGATCAGTCGCCTAGGAGTATCAAGAGATCATCCATCCCTCTTGTGTCAACATTCAATCCACAAACCTTGAAGAACTTGAGTCTCTGATTCGTTCTTGCAAGGATCTATCCTCCCAATCAACCAAAGAGCATCCTAGGGGCGCATCATAGCTCCTCCTAGTTTTTCACTGAAATAGGCGACTGGCCTTTTGTCTTGCATTAGTACAGCTCCAATCTCTACACCTGAAGCATCACATTCAATTTCAAAAGTTTTCAAGAAATCAGGAAGTACTAAAAGAGGGGCATTGATAAGCTTCTCTTTTAAGGCTAAGAACGCCTTCTCTTGCGCATCCTTCCATTTAAATCCGACATCCTTCTTGATAATTTTAGTTAATGGAGCTGCAAGGGTGCTGAAATCTTTAACAAACCGTCGGTAGAACCCAGCTAGTCCATGGAAGTTATAGTCTTAGGAATCGGCCATTCCTTGATTGCCTTGATCTTCTCTTCATCGACCCTTACACCATCTTCACTTACTACAAAGCCTAAGAAATTAATCTCTTTAGTGCAGAAAGTACACTTGGATATGTTAGCGAAAAGGGATTGAGAGCAAAGAACATCAAGGACCGTTCGGACGTGCTCAAGATGCTCTTCCAAACCTTTGCTATAGACGAGGATGTCGTCAAAGTAGACAACTACAAAGACACCAATGTAGGGTCGCAACATGTGGTTAATTAGTCTCATGAAGGTGCTTGGAGAGTTGGTGAGTCCGAACGGCATGACCAACCATTCGTACAGCCCTTGCTTGGTCTTGAACGCGGTCTTCCATTCATCTCCTTCCTTCATGCGGATCTGATGATATCCACTCTTTAAGTCTACCTTGAAAAGGTAGTCGAGCCACTTAATTCGTCCAACATGTCGTCTAGTATTGGAATGGGGTGTCTATACTTGACGGTTATGTTGTTGATAGCACGGCAGTCTACACACATCCTCCAAGAACCGTCTTTCTTTGGTACCAATAGGACCGGGACCGCACATGGGCTCATACTCTCTCGGATATGGCCCTTACTCATCAGCTCTTCTACTTGCTTTTGTAGCTCCTTTGTCTCTACTGGATTAGTTCGATAGGCCGGTCTGTTAGGTAAGGTGGATCCTGGTACAAAATCGATCTGATGTTCTATTCCTCGTATTGGTGGTAATCCTTGTGGGATATCCTCGGGGAAAACATCAGTATAATCCTGCAAAAGCTTGGTCATACCACTAGGAAGTTCCTGTGAAGGGTTAGTACTAACAAGGGATTCCTTGTATACAAGCATCAATATAGTTATATCAGAATTTAAGAGTTTAGAAACTTCACTATGGTTGATGTAGAGGTTACTGGCAACGGATTCTCCTTTTGCTTGATCAGTCTTGAGCTTGAAGTGGAGTTGATCTCGTATATCTCTCCAGGAGCTAGTGGAAGTAGGGTGATCTTACGCCCCTTGAACTCAAAGGAGTGTTTGTTGGTGTAGCCATCATGAATAACTTTGCGGTCGGATTGCCAAGGTCGCCCCAACAAGACGTGGCTTGATCCCATGGGTAGGACATCACATAGTACTTCATCCTTATACTTGCCGATGGTTAAGGAGATCTTGACTTGGTGAGACACGGTTAGGGCTCCACTCTCATTCAGCCACTGTAACTTATACAGTCTAGGGTGGGGTATGGTTTCTAGTTGTAACTTCTGAACCATGATCTCACTCGCAGCATTGGTACAGATACCACCGTCAATGATAAGGCTACAAACCTTTCCTTTGATGAAGCATCGCGTGTGGAAGAGGTTCTCTCGCTGGCAGTTCTCTTCAGTCTGATTTTGTACACTTAAGGTACGCCTGGTGATCAACATCTCTCCCACGGCTGCTGCCTCTTCTTCCTCTTCTTCTTCCGGGTCGGTTACCTGATCATCTTCCTCTTGAGGAACTATTTCTCCTCCTTCTTGGAGTAGAAACACCTTCCTGTTGGGACAATCATGAGAGTAATGTCCCATGCCTTGGCATTTGAAACACCGTGTGTTGCTAAGAGAGTTACTGCTCTTTGGTTTCAGCTCAGATTTCACTACTTCTGTGATGGTTGTGGAGGTGGTCTTGGTGTCCTTAGGTTTAACCACACTTGGCGTGAAGTTTGTCTTGACATGGCATCTCTTGATCTGAGATTCAATCAACTCTGCTTTATGTACCATCTCTTGTATATCCAAGTAGTTCTGAAGCTCCACTTTGTCTTGAATTTCTCGGTTAAGTCCTCCTCAGAAGCGAGACATAACCATCTCGTCTCCTTCTCTCAAGTCTGCACGTATGAGAAGAGTCTCTAGCTCCTGGTAGTAGTCTCGAACGGTTTTAGTTCCTTGTATAAGGCGTCTAAGCTTGTTGAGAATCTCCCGTTGGTAGTGAGCCGGTACAAACTTCCTCCTCATGTGCATAACGAGTTGTTCCCAGGTGGTAATAGGGAGATCTCTGAGGCGTTCCCTGGTAATTACAAGCTGCTCCCACCATAACAATGCATAGCCATTGAACTCAGAAACCGAGATCTTCACCTTGTTGCGCTCATAGGTTCCTTGAACCAGGAAATTTGACTCCATCTTTCTTTCCCAATTAAGGTACGTCTCAGGTTCATTGGTGCCGTTGAACGCAGGGTACTTGATCTTAAGGTGGTTGATTTGTTGGCAAGCTGGATCATACTCTCGCCCCCTATCCCTTCGGGTCATACTATCGCCCCCTGCCCCTTCGGGGCAAGGGTTTGATTAGCTTCATTGATCTGTTGAGTCATGAGTCGGGTCATGGCTGCCATCGCCTCGGCTGATAGCTCCATGGTACCTGCAATTGTCAAGAACAATCTAAAGTAAACCTAATTTTTTTTTGTTTATAAAGTTGATAGCCAAATCGAATGAACCCTAATAGCTATCGATTAGATGATTGACAAATAAGAAACGAATTGTAAAAGCATAGAGATAGGGTTTCCACTTAGCCTTTGGTTCAAAGTCGGCTCTGATACCACGTGATAGGATCCCAGGGATCTATCTGAAGCAAAGGCGGCTGAGCTAGGATCACGAACTGTTGCTCCCTCGAGAAGGAGTGTTGCGCAAGGAATGGATGGAGTGAGATGGATGAAGATAGCGATGGAGAATGGATTCGTCTCTCAACTGTTATGGATTGCAGGTGAGATGGATAGAAGTTTCTCTTGGAATCTAGGAGATTATAAGAGGAACGGATTTGAACTTGAAGAATCAGGGAGGCGATTTCTTGCTCAGAAATACACTAGGGGTTTCACGTCAAACTTGGCTGCCCCACAAAAGAGAGATCACGCCATACTTATAACAAAAGAAAGCAAGGGTTTTCGCCAGCCAAAACAACAAGGCGTTTGAAAGAAAACAACAAGTCTTTTAAAAATAAAAGAACAAGGCGTCCACTAGAACAAGGATGTGGGGCCATTTATACTAAGTGATAATACTTAGTAAGTTTGATGTAGTGATGAGCCTGCCTCGTTAAAAACCTTGATGAAGAACCTCCTACCTTCCAAATCATCACCAAGGAAAAGAGTACAGAAATCACCACTTAGTTACTTAGTGGTTATCTTTTAGTTCTTCCGTCATGAGGGTAGTAAGGTTGAAGAACTCTGGTTCAGCTTCGTCTGGATTGATTCCTTCCATTGCAATGAGTGTATGAGCTTCCTTAGCTAGCTCTCTTTCTCTGGAACGTGTGATTCTTCCCACGGGTTCTGGCTCAGATTCTTCCAGGCTAGTCATGATCACATCATGTCCTCATCATTCTCTCCCTCTTGAGAAGGTTCTGACCTCGGAACAGTTTCATCTGCATGAAAATAAGATAGATAAGACACATTGAATGTAGAAGATACATTTAACTCACCTGGCAGCTCCAGCTGGTATGCATTGTCATTGATCTTCTACAGGACTTTGAAAAGACCGTCTCCTCTAGGGGATAGCTTAGACTTCCTCTGGTTAGGGAACCTTTCTGATCTCATGTGTAGCCAAACCCAATCCCCTGGTTCAAAAGAAACCTCCTTTCTTCCCTTATCAGCTTGCCTCTTGTTCAGCTCATTCTGGTGCTCTAAGTTAGCCTTAACCTTCTCATGAATCTTCTGCATCAACTCGGCCTTGGTCTCTCCTTCTTGACTAATCATCTGATCCTTGTGGGGAATAGGTAGGAGATCCAGAGGTGTTGTTGGCTTAAACCCATACACAATCTCAAAAGGTGATAGCTTAGTAGCAGAGTGTGGAACTCGGTTGTAAGCAAACTCAATGAAAGGTAGACAATCAAGCCAATTCCTCAAGTTCTTACCAACCGTGGCTCTCAGTAGTGTGGAGAGTGTGCGGTTCACAACCTCAGTCTGACCATCAGTCTGTGGGTGGCAGGTTGTAGAGAAGAGTAGCTTAGTTCCCAGCTTCCTCCAAAGTGTTCTCCAAAAGTGGCTCAAGAACTTGGTGTCTCAGTGAGAAACAATGGTTCTAGGGATGCCATGAAGTTTCACCACTTCCTTGAAGAATAAGTCAGCAGTTTGGGATGCATCATTGGTTTTGTTGCAAGGAATGAAGTGTGCCATCTTAGAGAACCTGTCTACTACCACAAAGATGGAATCCTTGTTTCTGATCTTTGGCAATCCTAGGACAAAATCCATGGAAATGTCTACCCAAGGTAGGTCAGGAATAGGCAAAGGAATGTATAATCCATGAGGATGTAACCTGGATTTTTTTTGAGGCAAATGATGCACCTTGCACAGAACCTCTCTACATCTCTTCTCAAGTGTGGCCAGAAGAAATGCTCAGCTACAATGCTGAGGGTCTTATCTCGGCCAAAATGTCCCATGAGTCCTCCTCCATGTGCCTCTCTCAAGATCATATCACGCATTGATCCTTGTGGAATACATAACCTCTTGTCCCTGAAAAGGAACTCGTCTTGCTTAAAGAAGGACCCAAATGCTCCTTGTCTACACTGCTTGTAGATGTCTCCAAAGTCAGGATCATCTCCATACTGATCATTGATGTGATCAAAACCCATAACCTTAGCCTCCATCAGGGATATAAGTGCATGTCTCCTGGATAAGGCATCAGCTACAATGTTCTCCTTCCCCTTCTTGTACTTGATCACATAGGGGAATGATTCTACAAACTCTAACCAACGAGCATGTCTCTTCTTCAAAGTGTTTTGTCCCCTCAGATACTTGAGTGTCTCATGGTCAATGTTGATCACAAACTCCTTGGATAAGAGGTAGTGTTGCCAAGTTTCTAGTGACCTCACTAGAGCATACAAATCCTTGTCATAGGTAGGGTAGTTGAGGGTTGCTTCATGTAGCTTCTCACTGAAGAATGCTACTGTTTTCCTCCTTGAGTTAACACGGCTCCCACACCTGTTCCTGAGGCATCACATTCAATCTCAAAAGTTTTGTCAAAGTTAGGCAAAACCAAAACAGGAGCATTAGTTAAGCTAGTTTTAAGTTTTTGAAAAGCTTCTTCCTGTTCAGTTCCCCATTTGAAGGCAACATCCTTCTTGATCACTTATGTCAGTGGGGCTGCTATGGTGCTGAAGTCTTTGACAAACGTCCTATAGAAACTGGCCAAACCATGGAAACTCCTCACATGGCCGATGGTAGTTGGGGTAGGCCAATCCTGCACTGCTTTGATCTTCTCCTCCTCTACTTTCAATCCATGTGAACTAATAACAAAGCCTAGGAATACTAGTTGATCAGTGCAAAAGGTACACTTCTTAAGGTTAGCATATAGATGTTCTAGGCGCAGTGTTTCCAAAACCATTTCAAGATGTTTAAGATGATCTTCTAAGCTAGTGCTATAGATCAAAATATCATCAAAGTAAACAACTACAAACTTACAGATGTATGCCCTTAAGACATGGTTCATGAGGCGCATGAAGGTGCTTGGGGCATTGGTGAGACCAAATGGCATGACTAGCCACTCATAGAGTCCCCTTTTGGTTTTAAAGGCAGTATATGGTAGCAACCATGACCGAGATGATGAGGACCAACCTCCATGACATCCGGAGAGAGCTCAGAGAAGAAGTCAGAAGAGCTACTAGTCAAGTTCCAAACCGAGAGACTAGGAGAGAAGAGAGACCTCATGCAACTCGCCAAGAGCATGCTGGTTATGAGGAGACTGACAATGAGTATGAACACCTCAGTTCATCCTCAAGACAAAGCCAAAGAAGACATAGGCGTGTCCAAGAAAGAAGGATGAACCAGGGGGATGAGCTTGCTGGTTTGAAGATAATGATACCCTCATTCCATGGCAAAGCTGATCCGGATGCCTACCTTGAGTGGGAGAAGTGTTGGATTTTCACCAGAGTATAAGGATCTGGGTTTGTGTGTGATGAACAAGCCTTTAAGGCAATGATGAACACGAAATGAAGAAGAGAATGGGTTCTGGTTTGCTTGTGTTTACTTGAATCAAAACCAGAGATTAAGAGAGACTTAGAGAGATTAAAGAGACTAAGAAAGAGGTAGACTAAGAGAGGTTTCGAATCAAGAACATCAAGCTTTTATTTCTGGAAGTGGAGAGGGGGTTTCCCCCTTACTCCCTTAATGTTTACAATCGCCCCAGAGGGTCTTTAAATAGATAAATGAGTGCTGGATACAAGTCTAAACCTAAAGGAGGAAAGCCTGTGGAGTCAACAAAAGCAAGGGCGCCACTTTTGAATTACTTAGTCCAGAACCTTCACACGCTTGGACAGGCTGTCCATAGCTGGTTTTGTGGACTGAATATGTGGACAGCTTCTTCCTTGGAGAGTATATGGCTGAGATTGAGCCAGGGCGTGGACAGGCTGTAAAGGTAACTTCCCAGCAGCTTCCTTGGCTCTTCCTTGATGGAATATCCCTTTGGCATCTCCTCAAGGTAAGACCAACTCGCCATAATATCTTTGGACCTTGTCCACTTCTCCTTGGTTGATTCCGGGAAGGTTCTTGTACGGATTGGACGATGTACAGACCACCCGTCCGTACACATCCGTACAACTCAACCCGAACTTTGCACATTTCCTATTTTCATTCTTAGGTCAACCCATAAAGTGTTTTGGGTCGCCCATGTCCGTACGGTCCGTACGGCCGTCCGTACATGTTGCCCTAACTTTGCACATCCAACCCAAATGCTCCCAAACTCTCCCAAACTTCTCCAATGCCTTCTCCCTCCTATATAAACTCTTCTTAGACCTTGTTCCAGCATTGCATAAGCTTCAGGATGCTCCTTAAGTCTTTCCAGACCTTCTTAGGAGTTTAACCCGAACTTTGCACATAACCTTAGTGACATTTCATCACTTCAGGTTAATACTCCCCCTCAAGCTTGACTCTATAGATCCTGAGTCAAGCTTGGAACCCTGAAGTCACTCCTCATTAAAAACCTTATGAGAGAAAACCCTCCTTAGGGATAAAACCCTCATAAGGAAAAGAGTAAGCTCCTTCAAGGCCTAGGGATTGGCCATTGAGTTCTTTGTGTCTTAACCAGTGTGGTGGACACAAAGAACTCTGGATCATGGCCCTCACTGTGGTGCAAGTCTGGACCGACTCTCATTGCACACCACTAACTCTTATTGAGCTCATCTAGCTCATCTCATACTGATCTTGGTCTCTCCCCCTTTCACCCAACTTCTTGTTGGGTTAAGTGCTCGGATTACCAAGATACAAACTCCATTGAGTTCCATCTTCATTCTCAGCCTTGGTTGCTTCTTCTTATTGAATAACCACCAAGGACTCCATCTTCACAGATCATTGAAGCTTCTCAATACTCCCCCTCAAGCTTGACCATGTGGAACAAGTCAAGGTTGGAAGGATAGCTTCATGATCTTGATCAACACACCACTGCCCACTCCTTTCTGATCTCGCCACCTTGAATGGAATGCTGGAAAATACCTCAGCTAACTCTTCAACCACCTCACTTCAGAAGCCGCATTCTAGAGTCACCTTCTTCTTCACACAGCCAAGAGTGCTCTAACCACTCTCTTGTCTAGACTCGCCAATGTCTAAACCCGGATGGCTCCATCTTCTATTCCTGGTGCAATGGTGATGAGGAACCAGGTCTTGAACTTAGATCATCAGGTAGCTCACTCAAGTCCCCACCTCAAGCTTGAATTGAGTCTAGGTTCAAGCTTGAAAGTGAGCCTGAATGAGCATTCAAACCAGGAGCACACCACCCCAACAGCTGCGCTTAAACCACTGGTCCACCTTCATGTCTTCAGCCTCAAGTACCCTCAGGTCACCGGCCTCCTCAAGCTTCAGTGATGACCTTCTCTTCTTCTTGTGTGCCTTGAACCAGGAACTCATCAACCTTCATGGTCTGCGCTTCTTATAACCGGCTACTACACCAAGAACATTCCCATTGCTCCACACAATGGATCAAGCCTTCCTCTTGTTCCGGATTGGTGTTGAACAAGAGACACTCCATATGAACCTGAAACAACACTCAAACTCCAAACGAGATAAGACACACTTGCATTGGGATCAAACCTTGACTAATCATCAAGTTTGATCACCAATGTCACAAGCTTTGCACTTAGACAGTATATCATCATCATTGGATCCATCTAATGCAAGCTTACCACTCTCTAAATGCTATCACAAAGCACTTAGGCAACCATTCCCTGCCTTAAACGACCCTTAGACATCAGTCTAGGTGTCTCAACCTTAAGGCAGCCCCAATGACAAGAGTATGCAACAGCCTTAACCCATTTACTTCATGAATGCAAAACGGATTAGATACAACTATCTATCATCCTAGCAAGACATTCATAAGAACAGAGACTAAGCATCACTGCCATTTCCAAACACCAGACCCAAATGCTTCACTTTAAATCAGTTTCTATTCATGTATGCAAGCAGATTCAGAACATGCTATCTAATATCATGTCAAGCAACATTTAGAACTGGAGTAAGCACTTTAAACACTCAACCATTCAAAACGAGTCATCTAAACATCCTGGGATAGATTCTAAACTTCATATCTAGCAATCTTAAACACATCCTCAGGTCTCAAACACATCACACAACACATTCAGTTCATAAAGGATCAAGCTTTATAAACAAGGGACAGTAGGTTCTTACAAACAAGGAACTAGTGTTAGTTCCTTGAACACCTTTGATTCATGGCAAGATCAGGGGTTATTGGTTGCGCCTCCAACACCTCTTTCCTCCATGGACCTTCCCTTGGTCTCTCCATGCCTAAAGTCCCCACCTTTCTTCATACTTTGGTCGCAACCACCAGTAACAAGGTGAAAGCTTTCACCTTTCTTCCTGGTCTTTGAATAAGAACACGCCTTGGACTTGATTTGATGAAGAGGGTAGCTAATCCACTCCATAACTCCTGGATCTGAGGCTCTCCTTTCTTCTGGACGGTATGAGAAAGCATAAGACTTCAAGAATAGCTTCTGGGCTTTCCGGATGAACACCATCTTGTAGAGGTTGAACAGGCTGGAAAGGAAGCTTCTTTCTGGGTTTTGATGGCTTGAGAGAAAGCTTTGATCTTTGCGGAAGCTAGACACCAAGTTCTGATGAACCTGGCTCTGATACCATGTTGGATTTTCACCAGAGTATAAGGATCTGGGTTTGTGTGTGATGAACAAGCCTTTAAGGCAATGATGAAAACGAAATGAAGAAGAGAATGGGTTCTGGTTTGCTTGTGTTTACTTGAATCAAAACCAGAGATTAAGAGAGACTTAGAGAGGTTAAAGAGACTAAGAAAGAGGTAGACTAAGAGAGGTTTCAAATCAAGAACATCAAGCTTTTACTTATGGAAGTGAAGAGGGGTTTTCCCCCTTACTCCCTTAATGTTTACAATCGCCCAAGAGGGTCTTTAAATAGATAAATGAGTGCTGGATACAAGTCTAAACCTAAAGGAGGAAAGCATGTGGATTCAACAAAAGCAAGGGCGCCACTTTTGAATTACTTGCTCCAGAACCTTCACACGCTTGGACAGGCTGTCCATAGCTGGTTTTGTGGACTGAATATGTGGACAGCTTCTTCCTTGGAGAGTATATGGCTGAGATTGAGCCAGGGCGTGGACAGGCTGTAAAGGTAACTTCCCAGCAGCTTCCTTGGCTCTTCCTTGATGGAATATCCCTTTGGCATCTCCTCAAGGTAAGACCAACTCGCCATAATATCTTTGGACCTTATCCACTTCTCCTTGGTTGATTCCAGGAAGGTTCTTGTACGGATTGGACGATGTACGGACCACCCGTCCGTACACATCCGTACAAATCAACCCGAACTTTGCACATTTCCTATTTTCATTCTTACGTCAACCCATAAAGTGTTTTGGGTCGCCCATGTCCGTACGGTCCGTACAGTCCGTACGGCCGTCCGTACATGTTGCCCTAACTTTGCACATCCAACCCAAATGCTCCCAAACTCTCCCAAACTTCTCCAATGCCTTCTCCCTCCAATATAAACTCTTCTTAGACCTTGTTCCATCATTGCATAAGCTTCAGGATGCTCCTTAAGTCTTTCTAGACCTTCTTAGGAGTTTAACCCGAACTTTGCACATAACCTTAGTGACATTTCATCACTTCAGGTTAATAAGAAGAAGATTGAGTTAGTCTTTCAGTGTAAGCAGTATACAAACCACAAGAAGATTCAGATTGCTGCTACTGAATTATATAACTACGCTCTCAGTTGGTGGGATCAGTACATCACAACTCGTAGAAGGAATGGAGAGGAACCAGTTGAGACTTGGACAGAGATGAAGTCTATTATGCGCAAGAGGTTTGTTCCAAGTCACAACCACAGAGACTTGCATCACCGGCTTAGGAAGCTTACTCAAGGTTCAAGATCAGTGGAGGAGTATTACCAGGAGATGGAGTTGCTCATGTTAAGAGCTAGAATATCAGAAGATAGAGAAGCAACCATGTCAAGGTTCCTATGTGGTTTAAACCGAGAGATACAAGACAATGTTGAGATGTAACATTATGTGGAGCTTGAAGAGATGCTACACAAGGCTATTCTTGTGGAGCAACAGCTCAAGAGGAAGGTACATTCACGCAACCACTATGGCTCTAACCGGTTACACAACACCAAGGAAGAGAAGTCACCTTACCCTAATGAGTCTAAACCGTTCCAGAAGGATCAAAGTCCTATCCAAGAGAAGAGACCAAACCAAGCAGTGCTCTTGACAAGGGCAAAGGCAAGGTTGAAGCTTCTAGTTCCAGAGCTCGTGATGTCAAGTGTTTCAAGTGCCAAGGAAGAGGTCATTATGCCAATGAATGTACCAACAAGAGAGTCATGATCTTGCTGGAAGATGGAGAGTATGCCTCAAAAGATGACAACACCGAGTCTGAACAAGAAGACACTGAAGAAGAACATGAAGAAGGACCAGTCCAAGGGAAGCTTTTAGTAGCAAGAAGGCTTCTAAGCTTGCAAAACAAGGCTGAGGAGCTAGAGCAACGTGAGAACCTCTTCTACACCCGGTGCTTGGTCCAAGGAAAGGTGTGCAGTCTCATTGTTGATGGAGGTAGTTGTGTGAATACTGCGAGTGAAACCATGGTCAAGAAGTTGGGATTGAAGGTTCAGAAGCATCCCAAACCTTACCGGCTACAATGGCTGAATGAAGAAGGCACCATGAAGGTTTCAAGTCAAATCCTTATTCCCTTAGCCATTGGGAGATATGAAGATGAAGTCTTGTGTGATGTGTTGCCTTGGCAATCTGATCGCCGAGTTATCCATGATGGCTTCACCAACAAGCACTCCTTTGAGTTCAAGGGACGCAAGACCACTCTGGTTCCCTTGACACCTAAGGAAGTTCAACAAGATCAGATTCAACTCCAAAAGAAGAAGGAGATTGATCTAAAACCGGCTGGAACTAAGCAGCCAAACTTCTATGCTAACATGGGTGATATCAAAAGAACTCTCTACTCTAAACAATCTGCTATCTTACTTGTGTTTAAAGAAACTCTTTTGAACCTAACAGATTCTACACCGGTGTATCCGAGTGAAATGGTTTCTCTTTTGCAGGAGTTTAAAGATGTGTTTCCAGAAGACAATCCCATTGGTTTACCACCTTTGAGAGGGATTGAGCACCAGATAGACTTTGTTCCAGAATCTACACTTCGAAACCGTCCAGCATATAGAACCAAACCGGTTGAGACCAAGGAGTTGCAAAGACAAATAGATTTAAAAAGTGGTTATCATCAGATTAGGATGAAAGAAGGAGATGAATGGAAAACTGCATTCAAAACTAAACATGGCTTATATGAGTGGTTAGTTATGCCATTCGGATTAACCAATGCACCTAGTACATTCATGAGGTTAATGAATCATGTTCTTAGATCATTCATAGGCATTTCTGTTGTAGTATACTTTGATGACATCTTAGTATATAGCAAGAACTTAGAAGAACATCTAGAACATCTTAGGGCTGTCCTGAATGTTTTAAGGAATGAAAAGCTTTATGCCAACTTGAAGAAGTGCACCTTTTGCACGGATAATTTGGTTTTCCTAGGTTTTGTTGTGAGTGCAGATGGAGTTAAGGTCGATGAGGAGAAGATCAAAGCCATCAAAGACTGGCCGAGTCCAACCACAGTGGGAGAAGTGAGGAGTTTCCATGGGCTTGCTAGGTTCTATAGGCGATTTGTGAGAGACTTTAGCACCATTGCAGCTCCCTTGCCTGAAGTGATAAAGAAGGATGTTGGATTCAAGTGGGGAGAAGCACAAGAGAAGGCTTTCCAGAGCCTAAAAGAGAAGTTTACTCAATCACCTCTTCTTATGCTTCCTGACTTTACTAAACGTTTGAAATAGAATGTGATGCCTCAAGAATTGGAATTGGTGCTGTTTTGATTCAGGGTAGGAAACCTTTAGCATACTTCAGTGAGAAGCTTGGAGGAGCCACTCTCAACTATGCAACCTATGACAAAGAACTCTATGCCTTGGTGAGGGCATTACAAACGTGGCAACATTACTTGTGGCCCAAGGAGTTTGTCATACACACTGATCATGAGTCCCTAAAGTATCTAAAGGGCAGAGTAAGCTTAGAAAGAGACGCGCAAGGTGGGTTGAGTTCATTGAGACCTTCCCATACGTGATCAAATATAAACAAGGTAAGGAGAACATAGTTGCTGATGCACTATCTCGGAGGTATGTTCTCTTGACCACTTTAGATGCTAAGTTACTTGGGTTTGAGCAGATAAAGGATATGTATGATACTGACCATGATTTCAAGGAAGCTTATGCTCCTTGTGAGAAGTTTACTGCAGGGCATTACTTTAGACAAGAAGGCTACTTGTTTTATGACAATAAGTTATGTGTGCCTAACTGCTCTTTGAGAGATCTTTTTGTCAGGGAATCCCATGTGGGAAGTCTAATGGGACACTTTGGGATTGCCAAGACCTTAAAAGTTTTGCAGGATCACTTCTATTGGCGCATATGAAGAGAGATGTGGAGAGAATCTGTGGGAGGTGTGCTACTTGCAAGCATGCCAAGTCCCAAGTCCAATCCCAGGGTTTGTATACTCCTTTACCCATTCCACACCATCCCTGGAATGACATTTCCATGGACTTTGTTGTTGGATTGCCTAGGACTATAACTGGAAAGGACTCAATCTTTGTTGTTGTTGAAAGGTTCTCTAAGATGGCACATTTCATAGCATGTCATAAGACTGATGATGCATTGCATGTTGCTAACCTGTTCTTTAAAGAAGTTGTTCGTTTGCATGGCATGCCTAGAACTATAGTTTCTGATAGGGACACTAAGTTTCTTAGTTACTTCTGGAAGACACTTTGGTCTAAGCTAGGCACTAAATTGTTGTTTCCTACTACTTGTCATCCGCAAACTGATGGAAAAACTGAAGTGGTTAATAGAACCTTAGGAACACTCCTACGTGCATTCATTAAAAAGAACTTAAGAACATGGGAAGAATACTTACCACACTGTGAATTTGCATACAATCATGCTATGCATTCTGCCTCTAAGTATTCACCTTTTGAGATTGTTTATGGTTTCAATCCCACCTCTCCTTTGGATCTAATGCGTTTACCTGAGTGTGAAAGGATCAGCCTAGATGGCAAGAAGAAAGCAGAGATGGTCCAACGAATCCATGAGAAGGCTAGACAAAACATTGAGCAGAAAACCAAGCTTTATGAGAAGCAAGCCAACAAGGGGAGACGTGTGAGAACCTTTGAAGTAGGTGACCAAGTTTGGTTGCACCTGAGAAAGGATAGGTTCCCCAACGAGAGGAAGTCCAATCTGATGCCAAGGGTTGATGGACCCTTCGAGATCATCCACAAGATCAATGACAATGCCTACAAACTTGATCTCCAAGGTAAGTATGATGTATCTAATAGCTTCAATGTCACTGACTTGGCTCCTTTTGCTGTAGATGAACCTGATTTGAGGACAAATCCTTTTCAAGAGGGAGGGGATGATGTGATCATGGACCAGATCACTAAGGAGAACAAGGAGAGTCTAGATGAGCCACATGAAGCCACATTGCACCAGCAGCTTGGTGATGATGCTCTAGCTATTCTTGAAGGTCCCATGACTCGTTCCAGAGTCAAGAAGCTTAAAGAAAATGTTGTTGGATTACTCACTTCACATCCACAACAAGAAAGTCTTGGACAAGGTCTGATCCGAGATGTCTTGATCACCATTTCAAGCCATCTCTACATCAAGCTGAGTTAGTGTCTAGGCAAGACATGGGGTGCGTGCTCTTTTCCTTGGTTTTGGTTTTGTCCCACGAGGTTTTCCGGAGGAAGGTTTTTAACGAGGCAACAACTTGTCTTCACATCACTTAGGCCCTATCTCGGTCCAAGGCTAAAGAAGTTTACATTTTATTTCATTTAAAAGCTTATGTTAAACTTAAACTATAGTTTCCTTTTTACTTATTTCCGAAACCCTAGAGAGCATGTTCTCTGGTTTCTCCGTATTTAAACGGGTCTCTAAACCCTATTGTAATCATCCATCTTTTAATCAACGAGTTATCTTTCTCCTTGACGGCTCTCTCTCTAAGATAAGTTGTCGAGTTTCTTCTGGTGTGTAGTATCCAGGAACCTAAGGGTGTTTGCTTGGTGTGTTATATCCGAGTTATTCATCTAGGAGTATCAAGAGATCTTATCATCCCTCTTGTGTCACCAATCGATCCACAACCTTGAAGAACTTGATTCTCTGATTCGTTCTTGCAAGGATTTATCCATTCCCATCAACCAAAGAGCATCCTAGGGACGCATCATAGGTTCACTCCAGTTGATAAAGGTACCAGACACACTCTCATATCCAAAAGGAACCTTACAACAAAGGAGAAAGAAGGCCAAACTGGTTCTTGAGAAAGGACAATCCCAACCTAAAGATGAAGCTATGGTACAAGGTTTGCAAAAGCCACCAGCATCATCAAATCCAAGTAAGTCCTCTTGCTCTAAAAATGTTAAAATTCAAACATGTTATAGATGTCATAAGAGAGGACATTTTGCTGTGGCTTGTCCATCTAGAAAGGTATTAGGAAGTACATCACTGGATTTGAAACCAGAAACAAGTAAAATAAGTGATAGTCTTGTTACCTTAGAACTTTCAAATTCTGGATTTATGCACTTGTCTTTGCCAAAGAGTTTTGATCCAGGTATAAGGCAAGGAGATGGACGACCAAACAATTCTGAGAGGTTGAAAGAGAACCACGGACAGCACCATACTTGTCTACAAAATGTTGAAGAAGATGCAAGAAACAATAAGAGCACACAAGCTGCCAAAGAGCAAATCATTCTTCAACTAGCTGAAACCATTTGGGTAAGTTTGAATTTTACTTGTCAAAATTATAAATTCTCAAACACAGATATAATCCACTTGTTTTCTGCTAAAAGTTTCGAGATCATTTCAGGAACAGGGGCTAAGGATCCCATAGGCGATCCACAGAAGGAGATCACAAGGTGTTTACATGCGAAAAAGAAACAAGAAGTTGTCATCAGCAACATCTTGGTTCCAGAAGGCCCAGAAGATAAAACACCACCCATCAGAGTTCCAGAACAAAACAGAGGAGTAGTCCTGTCGTTCCTACTTAAAGGAGAACCACCAAATGTTCCATCAAAGATCAAACCGATAAAATACCAAGGTAAGGCCCTCGAATCTCAAAGGAGGATGAAACCTGACTTGCTCTATCATGGTGCAGGTTATCCAGTTTCCAGGTAGAAACCTTTTCAAGGGAGAGAGTAGGATGAGGACATCTAATCAGTAGCTAAACCAGGGGCCAACCAGTTGCACCAACCAGCCAGCCAAAGGACCAACCAGGATATGTGTTCAGTCAAAACGTCGTATCTCACCAACCAAGAGACATTTTTCCATGAAACCAATTTTCATGCATACTACACTCAACAAGGATTCAACCACAATTGGATTCATACCAAAATCTATCCGGAGCAGGAAGATATCAATTTAACAAACCGGAGGTTCTCTAGCCCGTTTAGCTGCGAGTATCAGAGTTTAGAAGATGTTTCAAGCCCAACTAAGAAGCGTTCCGACAAAACCCAACTAAAGGTCTTCAATATGGATCTATTAGATTTGCAACAAGCCCATAAAGAGGAGAAATGGACGTGGGAATCTGAAGTTATGGCCCAATCTCCAAAACCTGCCAATCCATTACTACACTTACCTTATTTGGAAGATCCGGGTTTTGCATTAATCCAATCTCAAGAGAGGCGACCAGGAGACCTTCTAATTCATTCAGAGTAACTCCCCAACATGTTAAGGAGCAACAGAATGTTGACATGAAGAATAAAAGCATTGACAAGAGATAAGAAGAATAGATGTTCAGGACATTTGAAGATGAAACTGGTATGCACAGCCTTGGAACACAAGTCTGTCCATACAGACTTGCCTCTCAAGTTACCAGAACTCAACCTAACTTACCTTGGAAGATAAGGCAAGTTTAAACTCGCCTCAAGCAACATCAGAAGGCAGAGAGAGCCGTTGGAGGTCTGGAACAAGAAGAATGAATATAATAAGGCTGGTCACATGCTGCATATGAAGAGAGAGAACAGTTGTTGAAGGGTCACTTTCACCCCTGTCCTGACCAGCATATTTTATACTTATTTCTCTTGTCAAATAGCTAATTGTTTCTTTATAAATATTTTATGTTGTCTTCAGAATTAATCAAGGAAATCATTTCTATCCTTCTCTCTCTTTGAATTTCGAGATCTCTCTCTCTCTCTCTCTCTGTTCTTCATGTTCTTCATTCTCCAGCAGTAAACTACTTTTAAATCTCTCATTCTAACATAAATTTCACATGGTATCAGAGCAGTATGTTCTTGAGACCTAATTCTTCTTATTCTCTTTTCTTTCTTCCGCTAAATCTCTGAGTTTTATTTCTATTTTTGGCAAAGTTCATCTTCTTCTTCAGCTGTTCATCATTTCCAGCTCCAGAAATTGCCAAAAATGGAAAAGATGATTTCGACCAAGAAAATGAAGAAGGAGAATCTCATTCCAGTGACCCTAGAGGGTCCTAACTATCTTTTATGGTCAAGAGTGGCCAGAGTTACCTTGGGAAGTCATGGACTTTGGGACAGCCATATCATGGAGGCTGAAACTTCAAAGAGGATGGCTCAAGAGGATAGTCAGGATACTTGCCTAAAGCATTGAAGACAAGTGGGTTCAAGAGGAACATCAAACAGTTGGAATTATACACAGCTCTCTGTCTGAACAGATCTTGGAGGATCATTATGACCTCAGAACCGCCAAGAGTTTATGGGAGAAGCTTCAAAATGTTTATGGGAATCTATGGGAGAGTCTTCAAGCTGTCTATGAGCAAGACAAAGTTTTCAGTCTTCTCCTAAACCTGGATTCACCCTGCAATAGTCTGATAAGTTATATCATTCAAGAAAGGAAGCTTCCAAGTTCCCTAGGAAGCCAGTCAAGTACATTTAAGCTCAAGGAGTTTGAGCATCAAGTAATTACAGGAGAACCATGTATTCAGCACTCTCTGGTGATTCTAATGAAGGAGGAACATGGAGGAGTATGGCAGGGGCGACCAATTCTGATAGTCCAGTGACCAGAAGAGGACGTTGATTCCTTTATAAAAGCTGCCAAGGCCTTTATCTCACCCAAGGAGGTTGGTAAATATTATCCTGACTCTAAACCCATCATTATAGATTTCAGGAGCTAGCCATTGAAAGATTGAGTAGAAACAGAGAATAAACGGATAGAATAGAGTTTGAGAGAGGCTAGAAGAGATTTG